>VTPC01001099.1:0-95467 GCA_011009095.1 Ignelater luminosus
TTTTTGTGTTTTTATTTAGTCTTGTGTATTTGTTTCTTCTTTTCCTACCTTTATATATTTTGTTTTACCTTCGTTTATTTCCAAACCTAATTTTAGTGTCTCCTTCTTTAGACGTTCTAGGGCTCGTATTAGATCTTCCTTTGTTCTGCTGATTATGGTTAAATCATCTGCTTAAGCTATTATTTGTAGTCCATCGACTATTATATTTTATTTGCCTAGGTTTGCTCTTTTTATGGCGCTTTCCAGTACCAGATTGAATAATGTTGGGGATATGGAGTCTCCTTGTATTACTCCCTTATTTGTTTCAAATGATTTTGTTGTTGTTCCCTGGAGTCTCACCTCATCTTTTGTACTTTGCAAGCTCATTTGTACTAGTGTTCTCAGCTATTCTGGTATTCCCAGTAATTTCACTGCTTCCAGCATTTTTTTTCTGTTGATTGTGTCAAAGGCCCCTTTGAAGTCAATGAAGGTTACATGTATTTTTTTCTTATGCTCCTATGTCTTTTGTTTTATTTGTTCCAAGGTGTGTATTGCGTTTACTGTTGATCTGTTCCGTCTGAAGCCATTTTGGTAGTCACCCAGAATTCTTTCTGGTTGCTCTTTCAATCTCCTATTTACCAGATTTGTAAGGATCTTGTATGTGACACAAGTAGGGTTACTGGCCTATAGTTCTTGCTGTTCTCTCTATCCCCTTTTTATATATAGGTACAATTATACCGATATATCAGTCTTCGGGCATTTTATTTTGTTTCCAGATTTGTTTGATCAGATTACTTATTTGTATTTGTAATTTCTGTCTTTTAGACTTTATAACTCTGCTTCTATTTCGTCTTCTCCTGAGGCTTTATCATTTCTGAGTTTGTTGACTTCTTTCAATATTTCTTCTTCTTCGGAGCTTTTTTCTTCCTTCTCGTTTTCTTGGGTTGGTTGCTCGTCTTCATCTCTTATTCTTTATTTATTTCCGCGTGCAGGGTATCTTTGTCGTGTTCTTTTCATATGTACCTTATTTTTCCAGATCTTCTGTTTTGCCGTTTCTATCTTTGATTCCTCTTGTTTTTGCTCTTTTATTCTTCAGCAGTTTTATTTTTCTGTAGAATTGTTTTGTGTTATGGTTTCGGCCTGTTTGTTTTATTTCTTCCAGTTTTGTATTTATCCAATTATTTTTTTAAATAGCGCAGTTGCTATATTTCCTTTTTCTTTGTATATGATTCTTTCGTCTTGTTTTCTCGTTCTTATCCATTTTTTTCTGACCGTGTTTTTCTGTTTTCTTATCTCTTCGCATTCTTGGTCAAACTATTCTTTGTTCATCTCTTTGTTGTCTATTTTTTTGAGTATATCTCCCGCTGTTTTTGTTGTATTATTTTTCATTTGAAATAGACACTGCCAGCAATTCCAGTCTGGGAATAGTAAGGCTTTTAGGAGGCTTTTTTATTGGAGTCACTCTTGCTTTTGCAGGGACAAGTTGTAATCTCACTCCTTCTCTAGACGCAACTCTTAAAAACAAAGATGAGTCATATGATGTTATGCAGGCATCTTGAAAATATTTGTAAAGTCTAATTAACCTTGCTTTCAATACAACCAGGTAACCATCTTAATATCTTCACTTTAAAGAATAACCGGATTTCTTCCATCCAAGTCATAAATCTCACATTTACTCCAGTGACAACTTCTGGTCCTAAGTGGTACCTTGTTTAAAAGTCCGCTGGAATAAAAGTTTAGGCATCAGCGAAACACCACATACCATTTCCACATTGGCCAAAAATGCGGTGTGCCTCACTCAAAATTGTTCTATTGGTTACCGTTCCCGATTTTATTTATGAAAGGTTACCAACATTTATTTCAAGAGTGTCAGTATTACTGTCCCATAGCAATCTTAATATATTACTAGGTAGAACTTCATCATTCATGCTAAACACCCACCCTCTAAGATAGAACTTGCGTTCCACATTATTGATTTAGCAAGCTCTATAAATTCCACTCAGTCCGCTTGGGTATCAAGGCTAGTAACGCGATTATCAACATAGAAACTCACTTTTAACTGTTCATTTAGTTCCACTGATGAGTTTACACACCACTCTTACATTCTGCTAGAACCTAAATGGTACTCAATACTTGCAGCTAGTTGAAAGGAGCTCAGAAACATTTCAAATACAACCCTACAGTGTCTGTATATTATCACTCGTCCATCCGTGGTTTTCCAAACGAATTTCAAGTAGTCTCTATCCTTAGGAGCAATACTCAATCCGCTACAATACCCAATCTGTTCATGCGGAAACGAGCTAATATCTTCTCTATTAGATTTGGGCCCTTTTCCAAGTATTGATTTAAACTTACACAGTTTCTATTAGTGTGATCCTGGGCCGAAGGATTGAACACTTGGCGTATCGGAGTTGAATTTCCTTATTTTATTACGCATCGATGGGGCAAGTAATGACATGACTTATCATCAAGTTTCTCGGTTACCTCTTCAACTGTTCCTTCATTAATCCAGTTGTTTAATACTAACCTATAAGCTTCATAATATCCCTCACTCATCAGTTTTTCAATTGCACCATTCATCCTTTTCATCGCTAAGCCATAATTAGTTGAGAGTGGGGGGTGATTTTTAATGAATCGTAGGCGCACTTCTATACGACCTTCTTCATTAATTTTAACTGAATCTAAGAAATGCTGGTACGTGGCAGCAACAAGTTCAATTTTACTTAATTTCTCTGACGGATCTGTGATGCCCAGTGTGTCTAGCGACCGTAAATCAGTAATTTTGGCATCCTTAGTAAACATACTGGTGACTAACATAAATAGAACTATCTTTACAATTATTTGTATCTTGTGAGACCTTTCCCATAAGTGTCCAACCAAGCTTCCAACCACATCTACCCTGAGGAAGACTTCTATTGCACCATCTGCATTGACGTCACTTAGATAAACATTATGAAGCTTCAATTGCATTACTTATGGTCCACTTGGAATTGGGGCAATATTCCCACAAATTTTGTGATAATCTATAACTTCAAATCAGTATGTGTAATCACCTTCTAACGAGAAAAGAGTGATTGTATAAGCATCATGTTGTGTCACCTCAGTAGTGTATCCATCGAACAATGAGTGCTGAATCGGCTTACACCTTTTAGGTAAATGCCCTATTTTTTTGCTGTACTTTTAAGAATATAGGATTTTTGAGACGCTGAATCTAGCAGTGCACTTATAAACTTCTCATAATTATCGTGCTTAATTTTAACTAACAAAGTTTGTAGTATAATAGTACAAGGTATAGATATGCTTTCCTTTGAAACTTCGGGTTTTCCCCTTTTCACCTCCTTTATACCTTCACACACACTACAGGGAAGTGGCGTTTTTTGCAAATTATGCACTTTGGTCTATGTTTGCAAGATTTGGCGGACTGCCAGAGTCGCAAACAGCAGAAACAAGCTTTCTTCTTTTCTACAATTTTGCGCCTCTTTGCTAATGGCATATCTAGAGCCCTGATACATTCCTGTGATTTGTGACCGGAGCAACAGAAAATGCAATCACCCTTGGATTGATCTTTAATAGTGGTAAGCTGTCCTGCAGTAGTAGAAACTTCTCTTTGGATAGTTTCTTTACACATTTTAAATCTGTCTCTATTATTGATCTTCCCTTTGTTGTGTTCAACCCTAGAACTAATCCCTTGGTTAAACAGAGTAGCCTTTGGCTAAATTTCGCTAGGGGATTAGATTGTATAGATTTCAGTGTAGCTTTTTTTTGCATAATATAAATTAATTTAATATTAATAAAGGCGAATAATAAAGAACTGTGTAACACTGTCAACCCAAATCCGTCCAACGCCATAGCTATCTTTTCATCACCCTCCACTTCATATTTCAAGAATTCCATCAGGCTTTTAAGCATGACCTTTGAACTAGACCCTGCGCCCCTTCCTTTTCTCTCCCAAGTTCTTAATATTTCGGCGGGAAGAGAAGAGGAGACCAAAGACATAAATATGAAGGCACGGTTATCTGCAGTAACACCTAGACTACATACATGTCTTAGGTATGACTGTACTTTGTCATACAGAACGGATAAAGCCATTTTCTTATGAGAAGAGGCGTGAGTGTGTAAATAATTATAACTAAAATTTGTATAAGTTTCTGATACATATTCACTTTTCCAAATGCAACCAGAAAAAGCAGTTTAAGAGTCGAAAAGAAAGTTATGATAGCTCTGTATAATGACAAATGCCTATCATTGGGTGAGCTCCATGTTTTGACCTAAAAGTGACTTGGCAGCCTTTATCAAAATCATTTCAGTTGGCTTCATCACCTCCAACTCGAAGTATTCCTATTAGGCTTATCTCCAAGTACAGCAATGGTTAGGTAACCTTCCATAAGTAGGCTAGAAGGTGCGAATTCTTTGATTTTTTCGAGGTTAAGATTAATACCGATGAAGATGAATTGAAGAAAGAATTCACACACTTGCAAGAAAAAAAACAGAAGCACAATGACTCAGCTTCGCTGCAATTAAAAACAAGTGTGTCAAGAAAGCAAACCGAGACCGTAAAGAAAATCCCATTACCACCGCCGATAATGGAGAATAACATAAACGACTTTAGCACATTCCAAAAAAAAAAAAGATTTTAAAGGTGAGTCCAAACACACAATTTAAATCAGTATTTAATTATAGTATCAAGATGACAATGGCATCAGAGAATGAGTACCGCGCAGTAACAAAATGGCTTACTAAATGTGAACAGTTAGTGACCTTGCCAGATAAGACAGAAATTCGACAAAAAATAGAATTTCGTACCTATCAATTAAAAAATCGAAAATCGATCAGGAAAAAATTAAATTGGCCCTTAACAATCTAGGACATTCAACCTTACGAGTAACCAATATTACAAAAAAAATGTACAGGAAACAATAATGAAAAACTTGTCAAAAAACTATCTTTATTTTTCGTTGATATTTAACAAAAAGACAACAATAAAGACGTGTTTAAAATCGAAACCTTGTTGCACTGTAGGATTAAAATAAAAGCCCCCAAGAAATCTAAGAACATCCCACAATACACCAACTTTCAACAGCTTGGACATACCAAAAAGTCTGTTATAAAAACCCTAGATGTGTGATATGTGCTGGCAATCACCACACAAAAACATGTACAAATAGAAATACAAAACCCACCTGCGTACTGTGTAATAGTAGAGGACATACAGCCAACTACAAAGGCTAAACTAAGAGCACAACAACCGAAGAAAACTAAGGTGACGCAAAAACTCCAAACGAAAAACAAAAGTGCAAGTACGCCCGTAACATCACAAAAACCTATGCGCAAGTAAGCAGTAATCAAAACCAAAAAAATGTTTAACCAGCAAAGAAGAATGCTAACAACGACTTAATGGATCTGATCAATAAATTCCAGTCTCAGGTTAAATATAACTTTGGACAGGTATCTAACAGAGTGGAAAAGCTAGAAATTAAGCCCACTGCTAAAAACTAAGTTAAGACTCGTAATGGATAGTAACTCGTTTCCGCGCATAATAACTTGGAACGCCAATGGACTCGTACAACGAATCCTAGAACTGGAAACTTTCCTACAAACTAACAACATAGATATTGCAATGATATCAGACATATTTCACTGATAAAAACTACATCAAAATTAGAGGATACTGTGTGTACTGGATCACACATCCTAGTGGACATGCTCGAATAGGTACAGCTATTATTGTCAAACAAAACATTCTGCATTTCAACCAAAAAGAAATCAGAGAAACATATTGACAGGCTACAATTATAGGAATTCAGTATAATAGTGCCGAACTAAACGTTGGTGCGGTCTACTGTCTGCCAGACTGTAGCATTACCAAACAACGATACAAAGATATCTTCAACAACTTGGGTCCAAGATTCATTATTGGAGATGACTTCAGCGTGAAACACACAGCATGGCGTTTAAGACTGATCACTCCGGGAAAAGTTAAAACTCTCCTAAAAGCAATTAAAGAATCCAAATGTCAATACCACTCATCATATTGGTCTACAGACAACAACAAGATACCAGACTTGATTGACTTTTTCATCACGAAGGGTATTGTAGACAACTGCCTAGAAATAAAAGGCCTAGATGATTGACTTCCGATCATACACCTGTATTCATGTCCCTGAGTGCAACCGTCATCAAAAAAAAAAACAAACCTTACTAACAAAAATACGGATTGGGACGTATTCAGAAGTGAAGTGGACAATTTAATTAATTTGAAAGTTAAATTTTCTACGACAGAAGACTTGGAACTTCAAGCTGAAGGTTTCATAGAACAGCTGCTAGTGCTGCCACTCCTGCCCCTAAGGAACGTGCAGAACAAGTGATTAACTACCCTGCTGAAATAAGAGATTTAATTATTGAACGCAGAAAAGCTAAACGTGCCTGGCATAGATCCAGAAATCCACTGGACAAAAGGATCTTCTACCAGGTAAGCAATAGAGTAAATTTTCTGATAAAGGAACTTAAAAAGAACTCTATCGTCTCGTACTTGGGTAATGTGGGTCTTGGTGTGGAACCCGATTATTCTCTATGGAAGACGACTAGAAGATATAAAAGACCATTTGTTCAAATGCCGCCTTCCAAGGATGAACAGGGACAATGAAACCCCCAGAACTCCTGAAAGAACTACCAAAGAAAGCAGTAATTAGGCTAACGTACTTGTTTAATGCTTGTCTTTGCCTAAATTATGTTCCAAAATGTTTTAAAACAGCTAACATAATTATGCTTAAAAAACCTGATAAACCTACAAAACAAGTAATATCCTACAGATCTATTTAGTTACTACCAGCAATATCTAAACTGTTTGAGAAACTTCTTTTGAAACGATTGAAACCACTGATTAGTATACCTGATTTCCAGTTCGGATTGAGAAATAAGCATTCAACAATTGACCAAGTACATCGTGTCACGGCTAAGATTCAGCAAGCGTTTGAAGAGAAAGAATACTGCCTTGCAGTCTTTCCGGATGTGGCACAAGCGTTTGATAAAGTATGGCATCAAGGACTCGTTTACAAAATGAGCAAGATACTGCCAAAAAATTATTGCCGTCTTTTGAAATCATACCTTTCTGGTAGAAAATTCAAAGTTGCACACAAAGAAATTCTCTCTAGTTTCTATCCGATCCAAGCAGGAAAACCACAAGGAAGTGTCCTTGGGCCGCTTTTCTACCTTCTGTATACAGCAGATATTCCAACTACAAAAGAAACCTTCATTGGAATCTTCGTCGATGATACTGTGATCATGGCTACTGATTCAACGGAGATAGAAGCAGTAGGAAAACTTCAATGCGCCCTGAATGCTGCGAGCGAATGGACAACAAATTAGAAAATAAAACTCAATGGGACAAAATCAACCCATGTCACGTTTGCATTGCGGAAAAGTGATGACAACCTAACCACTTTTCTCAATGGAATACAAATTCCTAATAACGAATCTGCCGAATACTTAGGTCTTCATTTGAATGGCAGATTAAATTGGAAACACCATGTAAAGCAAAAAGCTGAGCATCAGATACAAAAGAAGAAAAATGTACTGGCTAATTGGGCATCATTTCCAACTAAACCTAGGTTCCAAAAGATTGATCTACCAAGCAATCTTTAAACCAATTTAGATGGGGCTGTGCTAAAAAATCGAATCTCAAAGTTATCCAACGAACCCAGAACAAGTTCCTTCGTATAATTACCAATGCATACAGGTACGTAACCAACAAGGAAATCCATGATGATCTACGTGTGGAATGGATTTAGGATGTAATTCGGATTTATGCCAAGAAACACGCAAAAAGACTACATTACCACACCAATGTTGAAGCCATTCAACTTTTGGACACTACCCAAGACGTGAGAAGACTCGAACGTGTTAAACCTTTGGACTTGCTGTGAACTCAGTGTAGTGATACGGTGTTGCGTCATAAGTTAAAATTTGACTAGGGAACTAGACACTGGTGTAGTAACCCCGTACATGTTTTTACTCCAATAGAGTACTATTTATCAATTGTAATAAATTAACTAAGTGTTAAGATTGTATAAATCATATTCATTAAAGGATGTTTTAAAAAAATCAAAAACGTCTGGGCTCAACAAAGAAATGAAAATAATTTCGACGAACAAACCACTTCAGACTGACTAGGTCTAACTGGGTGTCAAACCGCCCGTCTGTAGAGATACTGTAAGGCCTCTTTAAAGTAAGTCATCTACAGGCGTTTAATTGAAATTAGAATAAAAAAGAAAAGACTGATATTAACAACATTAACATTACAATTTATGAAAATGGTTGTCTTCATACGAGAGATACTGATAAATGTTGAAGAATCTATACCTAAGTGAAATCTTGATTTAACTGCATTTAGTTGAAAGATTACATTAACGAGATAAATAGGAAACCAAAGACTTTATTGAAAGTGTAACTAATAAATAATTACACATATGTTCTGGTTTTTGTTACCAAAAATAGAGTTTTCCCAGTTTTCTGCAGTGCTAAAGTTCACTAAAGCTTGAAAGAAATTCATTACAACGCAATGTCTGAATGCAAACCCTATTAAATATAACTTTAGTATAAGTATTTAAAACATCTTTTATAAAAGTTCATTCGTTAATGATGTTTCATTTTAAAAGTGCCTTAGTTTATCTCAAAAGTTCCAAAGCGTTAAAACAAAAACAAAAAACAAAAAAGTCAAATTTAATGAACATTTATTCAATAGTATTCTGAGTGAACAGCTTTAATAAAAGGAAACCCAAATTTCAATTTGATATTGCATCCCGCGAAGTACCTTTTAAGTTTATCCAAAATGTATTTAGGGTTTTCATTAACGTTAGGGGTTGGCATCGAATGGCCTTTGTCTATCCACATTTATCTGAAATAAAATCGGAATTTTCTCTCTCTCTATTTAGTTTCCTCTACCTTTTCAAACTCTTCCTTTTCACTAAATCGTGAACTAACAAATCGATTTTTAAAGATAATTTTTGTGTCTAATCTTGATCAGTTTATATTTTGTTATCACCACACAACAGATGAAGCTACACATTTGATGAAAGTGGTGGTGAATGAAAAACTAATGCGATTGTGAAGTGTGTCATGCTGCACGTTCTCTTCTCGTTGTTTCACCTTTCATTGTCCAGATGTGATCTTTATTTTACGTTTTATCCCATATTTTGTTTTCCAGTGGCGTGGCCAAATATAGAAATGCTGAAACAAACTATATTTTTGTAAAATGGATATAGTTTTATATATGTAAGCCGAACATAACTTTGTTACAAAAATTTTTCATTTTAAATCACTAACATGTTTGTTTATTTGCGAGCGTGCTGAAGTACAAATATAACGTGATGGTTAATAATTTGCTTCGTACATGCAGCACTGAATTCCAAAGTTTATTGAATATCACGTTTGCTCGGTTATAGTATTTACGTCGGTAATGGATAAACTAGGTTTCAAAACTAATATTATACTTTATTTGTTTGTTGTAATATTATCTATCGCTTCAGAAAACCACGGCCATTTCTATTATTACCAGTTCATAGCGAATTGTCCTCAAATATTTTCTCAATAAAAAAAAGAAAAGAAGAATGTTACGACCCTGCTTTTAATCTCAGCTTGTGGGTACCAGAAATGTATCCTCTCACACGCTCTATTGATACAGCATTAACTTTTTCCATCTTTATGAGCATTTAAATGCTCATTTCTCTCTTTTAAAGATACTGCATGTTTCGAAGCAATTTAACGATTGTGAAGTTTCATTTCATTTATTAAAGTTCAACAACATACTTGTATTTAATCATTTGAAATCTAAACTCAGGATTCAAGAAATAATACTAGTTATTTATACATTTCGTTTTATTTAATATCTACAAAGATATTTGATTCGAAAAATGCCAGCCTTAGGTTGATTATTTGCAGGCTGTCAAGTTGACATTTCTATTTTTGGGTTGCTTGAATATTCCAGCTACATTCAATAATTTAATACTTCACAACATCCTTATTCATCTTACTTTTTACCGCTATATAATCACTTATGTATAATCTCTACGAAGTGACTATTTGCAAGTCCGACGTGAAAATTGTTCCTTAAACGTCTGACGTGCAAAGTAGTAATTAGACGTTTGATGCGACATGAAATACTATATCGCGATGGTTAAAGTGCAAAAGCTTGTAACTCAAAATAAATCGAAAAGCAAAGACAGTTGATGTGAGATAAAGTACCGACACCAAACAAAAGACGAGCGCAACTTGAGCTCAATAACGATCCTCTCTCTGCTAGAGGTGCTGCTGTTCCAACGTCAGTTTATAAGTTTGAGGTTATTAAAACTTAAATTTTAGAAAAAAGTAATTATTAATGCCTTGCTGTTGCGTATTAAACATGTATGCGGTGTGGATGGATTTGTTTTGCCCATGCACAAATACATAAGAGCAAGCGAAAGGAATTAATATTTTACTTGAGCAGAAATGAGATGGCACGTGCAAAGTTCTACTAGCCAACTCGTTAGCATATTTATGAGTAAACAACCTGCCATAAATAACCTCTCTTTATTCTAATGACATTATTACAATAGCCCAAATATTTACTAAACTTCTGTAGTAAAATTTAAAATATCCAATCTGTATATATTGGAATTAATCATGTACAATTAGTGTGCATTATACAATAATTAGACAACTAGTCGCTGCATTCCCATTCTCAGATTTCCAAACTTCTCTGTCTTCCGCCATTGCCTCGTTCATATTCCGATCTTTCATGGCTAGATTTACGCCCTCGCTCCATGATTTTCGGGATCGGCCCTTTTTATTTCTTCCCGAAGGTTACCATAAAAATGCTTTCTTTGGCCATCTTGTTTCCTCTATCCTCAATAAATGTCCAAACCGGATAAGACTCCTTTTCTTAAAGCGGTCTATAATTGTGTCGGTGGCTAACATACTTCTATCTTTATTACGTTTTCTTTCAAGTCTAGATGTTCCGTTACTTCTTTTTAAATAGTCCATTTCAACCGCCGTTATCCGTCTTTTATCTTGTTCTTTCATCGTTCACACTTCACTTCCATATGTTAGCACTGAATCCACCATGGTTTGACCTATTCTTTTTTTATTTATTTTATTTACCAATTCTTTAGCTCATATTCTTACTACCTATACCGTTATTTTGGTTCACTATTACTCCTAAATACTTAAATTCTTCCACCTCCTTCACTTGTACTTCGTCTTTTATCAAAACTTCGAACCTTGTTTCTCAGTTGATGACCATGTATTTCGTCTTTTCTAGGCTCACTTCAAGTTGTAGGCATCTTGCGATAGGACCGCCTGGTCATCTGCAAAGCTTAAAGTGAACAGATGATTATCATTTATAAGCAAACCCATTCCATGACATGATCTTTTCCAGTTTTTTAAAACCTTTTCAGCATTTATGTTAAATAAAATCGGCGAGAGACTACATCCCTGCCGTATTCTTTTAGTTGTGGAAATGGGTTCTGAGATACTTTGTCCTTGTTTGACATATGCTAGATTGTTGCTATATAGATTGATGATTACGTTTATCAGGTATTTACTAGTGGCGATCGATTTCAAAGTTTTTATCAATTTGTATCGTGGTACGTTGTCATAAGCTTTCTTTAAATCAATAAAGGTTAAATGTACTTCTTGGTATTTATTTATTTTTTCCCTATTATATGTTGAATAGCACACAGATTGTCTACACACGAGCGTCCAGGTGTAAATCTGCTTTGGTCCTCTCCGATAGTTGTTCCAATGTCTTTTCTCAACCTCTTTTGAATCAGTTTTCCTCAAAGACGACTTAGAGAGCTTGTTACGCTTATGCCTTTATAGCAATTTGGATCCTTCCTATTGTCTTTTTCAAAATATCGATGAAGTCCAACATACTTTCCATTCTGTAGGTATTTTTTGTTTCACTAAGCATAAGTTCATTAAATGTTTTAACCGCTCCAGAAGCGTTTGACCGCCACATTTTAATAATTCACTATTGAGATATCTCCCGCTCTAGGAAATCTCCCATTCTTCATTTTGACTAAACTGCTGTTTAGTTCTTTGTTGTTTATTGGTATAACCTCTTCATTTTCTTCTAATTCCATTTCATCAAATATAAGCAATTGCGTTGTCTGGAGACAGAAAATATTTCCGTCAAAAACTGGTGGGAGCAGCGAACTGTAGAGTCGCAAGCGTAGGTAAAGTGCTAGCGCTCTGAAGTAGCTAAATCTACAAAAGAGAAAAACAACAATTAGCCCTCTGCACAATTGTTGGATTGCATTGTTGGATGTTTGTTCCCGTACTTTTTAGCGCCGGTGCGCCACTCGCGTTCTCTGACCCCGTAGTCGACTGCCTCGCTTCGCGTTCGAACTCGGAATGACACAAGAATGGAGAAAGTGGAGACTTTGTAATGTTATTTTGAAATTCGCACTAAATTCGCCCCTGTTTTTCAATTTCGTTCGGATATTTGTTTTCTTGACGCGCAATATTTAAATTGTTTCATTAAACGAATGTTTGTTATAATGTTATTTTAAAGAATTGATAACTTTGTGGTCTCGACTTCTGGGCTCCGGTAGACGTGCCTTTTGCTATTTTCCAATATCAAATGCCTGGAATCTTAGTCGCAAAAATTAAAGTCACACTGTCTCGATTGAGCCAGGTTTAAGCTGGTAAATCTACAAGTAAAATTTTCTATTGTCGCATAAAGAGTATTAATGTCTTAATCTGTTAGGGTGTATATCCGACTTTTTAACCCCACTTCCGTAAGTACGAACTGCGTAACAAAAAACGCAGAGGTTAGGCAGTACGATAAGAGCTGCGTACTCGAACCAACGTGTGGTAATTTTCGACGTTTACCTCTACATCCCCTAATTGGATTCAAACCAAATTAAGTGAAGCGATCCTCTTAGTAAAAAAAAAAGAGATCGGACTGGAGAAATCGTAATTTCTTCGTGTCAGAGACGCGCAATAGTCGCGAAAGAAAGTGGTTTGTTTGCCAACAGCAAGGCTTATAAATTTCGTTATCGTGGGGAATGTATAACCCAAATATAATTACGCTGGTGTCCTCCAGGAAGCAGAAATTGTAGAGGGTAGGAACGCAACCATTTTGGCCCCGTTGGTGTAGCATCTGTGTGTATACTACATTTTGGAAGCTCCGCAAAATTTTAATAGTGCTTGAGACTCAGTGATTTTCGTTTATAAAATTGTGTGTAAACGTCTGGATTTTGTTCTTATGTTTTTTTGTAATTAACGTAAAACAAGTGGTTGTTCTTCGAAATTAAAGTTTTCTCAATTATTGGATCTAGCTGCCTTTCGTCGGAAAACAGAGGTCTGCACATACCTTCTGGAAGAAAGAATTCCTGTATGAGTAAGAAAGAAAACCTGCTATGTTTTATTATATGAATTTTAATGTTTAAAGACTAGGAGAACGTCGAACTTTGTGAAATATTTTATACGAAAACTTTGCTTAGACAGGATCAGTTTCCTATTGTTTTATTGAATCATAATTTTTACAAGTAACTTTTTAACTAATTTGCAACAGGAACGTTCCCAGGTAATTTTAGCTGGTGTTTGAAAAATTGTTGCAACAAAATTACTAACTTGTCAATCATTTCTTTGTTCTTAAATGTAAAGTTCAGTTGCCAATATTTAACAATTTATGGTCAAGTTTACCTTAGTCGGGTTAATTAATATTTGAATTTTGATCTTTTGTGTTTTATTTTAAAATTTTCACGTAACAGAATCATTTCGCTTTGTTTATTGTAATAATTTGTTTTTCTTATAGTTTGTTTCTGTTTTTTTATTATTTT
The DNA here is from genome assembly GCA_011009095.1 of Ignelater luminosus. NCBI lineage: Eukaryota > Metazoa > Arthropoda > Insecta > Coleoptera > Elateridae > Ignelater > Ignelater luminosus. Next base: position 13,800 of record VTPC01001099.1, read on the forward strand.
ATCGACTCTGTTCTCCAAACAGAAATTAATTTATGCCTCTTATTGATATTCTTTTGTAGTGTTATTTTGTTATTGTTTTTGTATTTTTGTTTGTGTGTGTTTGACTCATTTTTTTATTATCATTATTGTTTTAATAAATGTAAGTAAGGTCGACTTCTTGCATTTTTGTTTTTGTAAGTGGATCTCTGGTCCAGACAAGCAGCGTTAATTTCATTATTTTGTTCTTTTGGCTATCAAAAAGCACGTAGTGTATATTCCAAATTTCAATTATAGACTAGGTATCTTTGCTCAAGAGAGAAGTAAATATTGAATTGGCACTTCTCTCTTGTATCGTTTTAAAAGAAAGAAGTCTTCAGAGGACTTCCTTAGCAAAATTAAGTAAGACAGATCACGTGCTTATACAGTGTTTATTTTGTGTATTGAGTCTCATTGGTGAAACGTCAGAGCGAGTTTTAATAGAGCTTCCACGAGGTAAGTTACACACAGGGTGAGGTTTCGTAAGAGGCCTATATACAGGGTGTCGGATTCACGAGTAGTCGCGTGAACGACCATCAGAACCCTTCGATCTACGACTGCTGGCGCCCTCTTTTACGACCATCTATTAGTTTAATAAGAGTTTTGGAAAACGGTGAGCTTCTCTTTGTGAGAGATTAGCCAAGTTTATTTGAGAATCCACCCCATCTGCGGCATGAGCTACGGGATTTAACATCTACCATTGGTCTGGACGGAACTTGTGCATACTTTTGAGCATCTTCCCGTTACAACTTATTTACACAAAGATAGGGTTACTCGACTGTAACTGTGATCAGAGTCGTCATTAGAGACGGGACTTTGGTAGACAGGTATGGAGGGAGAAGGACTTGCATAAGATGCGTGCGGGTCCGTCCGCATTTTATCTCGTGTCTCAGGAACGGTTGATTCTTTGGCAGGTAGGTGCGGTGGGAGAAAGGCTTGCAGAAGATGTGTGCATGACCAACTGAATTTTTTTTGGAGGGTATCCTGTATTCAGTCGTACCTTTAACTGCCGCCGATGTGTCGTGTTTGAGGACCGTGGACGACAAGTTCCCAAACAAAAGCAAGTTCGACCAGTAGCCGCAGAAGGCGGTCACATCTTTTGGTATTCTGAGAGATTTAAAGAGTCGGAGCCCTGCAGGCGCGACGAAGCGACGCTGCTGGTGTCGGCCCCGAAGGAAGCCGTGAAGCGGCTGAGCGAGGGTCTAGAAGTAGCAGTGACAAACTTTCGCGAGAGTGGAGGTCCGCCTGCGCCACCTCTAGTTTGTATTTTAAAAATTTTGATTGTAATTATTATTTTTCAAGTTTCTATTATTTGAATCGAAGCTATTTCTTTACTGTCGTGACTTAGAATTTTGATTACGTCTTTCTCGAATATAGTTGACGTAGAGGATTTAGTTCTGTGTCTTCGTCTTGTGCAATACTAATTGCTTCTTTTAACGTTCTACAATCTCTTGCTTTAATTATAAATACGTAATTCACAACTTTTAGCTGTTCTGATCTTCTGTGCGTAATATCTAAAAATATGAAATGGAAACGTAAAATATTCAGACCATGCAAAAGCAAACATTTATATTTTTTTGTTTATTCTTTCTAAAGAGGATTACATAAAGCTAGCAATATTAAACAACAATTAATCAAGAATACAAGCGGAAAATTGTATACAAAATACTGGGTACTTAGGTACGGTTGATAAAATTTAATTGTTGTGCATATTTTGCTTTAGTTAATTCGTTTTATACAAAAATAAGTTTGTAAAATCCCCCGTTTATTATAAGAGCTAGTTAATCAATTTTTAATAAAAACGAAAAACAATATAAAGAAATTGATTTGCTAAAAACCTTACACAAAGAAAAAAGAATACAACAAAAGGAATCTCAAAATCTGGTGGGACTTAAGAGATGAAAGTTCACTCCACCTACAAACATAAATACCTAAATTTTATTTCTTTTCATTTTATTTTCGTGCTTAGTGGATCTGACATTTAATTCGAAATATCCATTTTGCGAGCTTAATGTGAGCTCCCTTAAAAGTTGTTGTAAAAAAACTAATTTACCCCAGCAAATATTAAGTAGATATTTACCAACAGTTTACAAAGTCGATAGTTAAAAGCTACTAAAATTCGATTTAGATGTAATTGTAAATTATAAAATAATTTTATGCGACATTAACAGAAGTTACAAAATTTAACGTTGGCCACAAAATGGCGGCTTGAAACCACAACCGCAGGTATAACATGATTAAACGCGTATTGAACAACAACGGGGTAACCACCTGGGCATAAAATGATTTTAACTGCGTAAGATGTACAAATTTATAAATAACTCTAATTTGTATTTTTTGACTAACTGAAAAAATTTTGTGGATTTGTACCTATTAATTAAAAATACAAAACTTTTGTAGCTATACACGTTGAGAATGACCAACAATTTTATCGAAATAATAATCTTTACAGCTAAACCAGAAGTGATCGCAGTAGATCCAGAACCGTATTCAGACCAAGATTTCAGGAAATATTTTTTGTTATAGTAGTAGTCTTTGAAATCAAACTTGTTCGTTTGTTTTTTTATTTAGTTTTTGTTTCCACAGAAAAATATTTTCCATGGTCTCTCGTTTTTGAACCGACAAGTATATAAATTGCAATTAAGTGTAGCTCGGTAATTAATCGGAACAATTCTAACAAAAAGCTCAAGATTAACTTTTTCAGTAGTACCAAAATAAAGAACAGTTTCCATATAAAACAAATAAAAACTTGTTTCTTACTTTGAAAATGTGAACTTTAGTAAAAGCGTAAGTTAAGCATCTTGGAGACCGCTAAGAACCAGGAAATTTTTTCCTGTGGCATTTTGCTCTATCTCTAAAAATAACTAAGGCAATTTCTAAAATAGAAAAGAAAATGAAGTTTGGACTATAACTCGAGAAAAAATAAAAGTTGCCAGATTTTTGTTTGAACTAGTGAATTTGTGCTATGAAATTAAAATCTTCCAGCTGCGTTAATAACAAAGATGCCCATTTAATAACATCGAATGTGTGACACATTGGGACACATACTGTGCAACCAACGACCCCACACCCACAGGCGTACCGCATGGCTCGGCTGTTGGCGCTGTCCAGAGCCTCCGTCTCCCCCCTTTCTGGAGAATTCCGTGTGACGTCCATTTGGTTAAGACATCCGCAGTGGCTCTTTCTCACCTATTCCCTGACAGTTCGTGCCAGGCGCGACCGGTTTGCCGGTGTTCCCGCGGCTGGGTCTCCTGACAACCTTCGTTTTGGGGAGCAAAAGCCCAGGAACAGCGCCGACCTTCGATTCCAAGACCTCTCTGCGTTAGGGGTAGCGCAAGCTCCCAGAACCGGTATCCCTTCCTGCTCCACCCACGTACATTGTTGCCTTGGCGCGGGTGCCGCTTCCTTGCTCTCCCAGATGTCCGCATTCCAAATGCATCGTGGGCCGAGGCGTTAGTAGGCTTCACGGTACCGCAGTCCCTTTTTACCATCACCACCGTTTGCTCCTAGCAGCCGCTACCGAGCTTACCCCTACAAGCAAGTGTTTAAGGATATGGTCCTGAAAACCATTTGTATCCATCCATCTATCCGCGAGTACGGGCCCTCCTCCTGTGTTCGCTGTTCACTTCTACATTATGCATCCAGCATCCGAAGACGAAGACGAAGTCCCATTCGGTCCTCGGGTACGGACGGATGAGCAGGCGAGGAGAGTGGAAGAGGCAGTAAGACGGATGGGATGTAAGCGAACTTTATAAGATCACCAATACCCTATCTAGGAAAGGCTTCAACCGAATTGGGTCTGTCAGAAATAAACATGGTACGCTTCTGACATTGCAAGAGGACCAGTTGAAAAAAAGGGAGGAGCATTTTTCGGAAGGGTCCAATACGGTCTGGGCAACAGAGGTTTCGGGAGAGGAAATTGAAATGAAAGCGGAAAAAGATGAACAAAACTCGTGGGGAGCGGCCCAAACCTTGAATATAGAAACTCACTGTCCTTCTTTAGCTGAAATACCGCAAGCAGTGAGACATCTGAGGAACGGTAAAGCTCCAGGAAATGCCAGTATAATTTTGTAGACACTGTTTAATTTTAGGCAACGATAGGTGATAGAGTTTGGCGTTGGAACAAGGTTCTTCAAAACTGACATTAAAATATATTTTGAATACAGTAGAGAAGAAAGTTTCTCGCTTAGTATGTTCTTTAAGGAACCTAGATGGCACTCTTGCTGATAAGTGAGGCACATTAAGGATATGAAGCCATAGAAAGAAACGCTAGACGCTACTAGTTGACTGTGTTTCTGATACATTGAAGAACAGCAATTTACACAGTAACATATTGTTCGTATGTGCTATGTTTTAACTTTCTAAAGCAGTTTTCGGTAAAGGATCGCATACAAGCAAGAGGATTATGTCATCAAGGTTTCATTCATGTTTCATTCCATCTTTAGAAATCAATCTTTTCCAGAAGAAAACTATCATCAGTTTCACAAGCTTTTATCAACTACATGAGTAGAATATCCAAGGTCCTGCCCAATTCGCTTTCCAAATAAATTGTCTTGGAACAATTGAACCCTTTTAATCTAGAGATAACTAAAAAAGTTTGATGCAACTTGTAGCTTATTAAAGAAAGTAAACCAACCATCAAATCAACATTTCTGTTCTATTTCTAAACTACTAAATCAAACATCATCAAAATATTAAATTTGCTCAGTATTACTCGATTTAATATTGATAAATTAATGAAATTCCAAATGGCAATGCAAAAATAAATTTCAATTTTACCTTACAAATACCAAGGAAAAATCACCAGAAACTTACATAAAACGAATCATGCAGGTTGACGTTACGCGGAAATTCAAACACGCAGGATCGACTTAAACGCAAGGTGGATTAAAAAATTTAATCGATTATTTTCGACCCTGTGGATATTTTGTTGAATTTGATTTGGAACTTCTAGGTAATTGTTTGATACAAATAAAGTTTATACACGGAGCAACAGGAAATATAGTGATTTTAGATAGTAAGATTATTAGGTATCGTGATTACAGTGCCGTTTAAAATTAAAAAATTCAAACATAACCTATTAATTATGGAAACTACTTAATATTGTTGAACGGAGAACATTAATAAACGACTACTTAGAAGGTCAAAATCAAGTGAAAACAAAACCAAAAAACATAGCTATCTTTTACAATAATGTACAGGTTGATGCATAAAAAAATAACACAAATCTGAAAATTTATTAAACAGAATATGAATACAATATTTTAAAAATATTTTTCAATATGTTCTCCTTTATTCTTGTAGATTAACCTGCAACGTTTAGGCCAAGCAGCGAGAGCTTTGTTAATTAATGATTGGGATATTTTCTTTAATTCATCCTGAACTGCCTTTTTAAGGCCACATAAAGTTTTGATATTTCTCTTATTTACTTGTGACTTTAAGTAACCCCATAAGCAATAATCGCAGGGTGCGCAGTCTGGAGACGATGGTAACCATTGCTCCGGTTCGATAAAGCTGACATTTTGCTCTCTTAAAAATAGGAGCGTTGCTTTAGCACGATGTGCTGGTGCTGAGTCCTAGTGAAAGATGTAGTCATTTGATGGATACAGTCTTCTAGCATCTCAAAGAAAAGGCTTCAGAACTTTATTCACATAATAGGAAGAACAGATTTTAGCTTTTGGTTCAATGACAATAGGCTTCGTCGGCCCATTTGCTGACAAACCAACCCACATCATTATGCCTTGTGGATGCGCGACAGATTCGAAAATAGCAGCGTCACATCGTTTTTGTTCTCTTGAAATGTATTCAACTTCACGTTTTCCCCTACAGGTACGTAAATAAAACCAAGCTTCATCTGATGTAATGACGTTTTTCCATCCACCGTTTTTCAGACGCATGTACATTAACCTCTTTTGTTGAGTCATTTTGGAGATTTGGTGACATTTCGGTTTTTTAACCAGCTTCTTATGGGATTTTTTTAAAAAACGACAAATAGTTGATTGATTTATCTTATTTTTAAATGCCAATGTTCTTTGCGTTGGTGGATCCTCTTTTTCAACTTGTTTAATTATATTACGTTTCTGCAGGTTTGACAACTTACACTAGCGACCTCTGGTTTCTAATTTATCCGTGTCTCTCACAACACTCTCTTTAGATTTCTTAATCCAGCGTATTTGGTTAATTGTTAAAGCAATTTTTTAATTTTTAAAATAATTTATTATAGCCCAATACGACCATTTCATTTCTAAAAAGCCTAGAACTTGACACTTTACTTCTACGCTCAACTTCATCTTGATATGTTATATGTTTTGTTTATCCGCACGTCAGCAACTAGATTGACAATTGATAATCAGGTTGCCATGTAAACAATATTTTTCATTGTTACGTTATTACAGTAATTCAAAGAAGAATTTGTGTGATGTTTTATGCATCAACCTGTATATTATTACTAAATTCGTAGGATATTCATAAGAATTCTTGGATTTATTCCGGAATTTTACACAAGCCTGTCCTTATCTTTCGGCTTCTCTGATACACACTGTGTAATAGACCTTGGAAAACTCAAATTTTAAAATGGCACTGAATATCATAAACTAAGCTTGTGCAAGACTGACGTTAACTGAAGGTAAAATTAGGCAGCAAATTGGAAAGGAACGTTTAAAAAATTGACAAAATTGCTAGATGCATATAGCAGTTGATTTAATAAAAGTAATTTATTATTATTATATTATACGTATTATGACGTAGAAGACGAGTAATTAATATGTAAGTGTAAGTGCCATGTTGAACGAACAGGTAGTAGCATGAAAATGATAAAATAATGTCATTAAGTGTTATAATGTACCGCTGTTTCATCTTATAAGCACGAATGGCTGTCAAATAGATTTCATCACTTAAATTATTACCTGATTTGTGGGGAAGAATAAAAAGTAATTTGTTCATCTTTCCCGAGATTTTCTGCAGTTACAGTTCCGCGGCGAGTAACTTTTGGCAAATGCGTAGGCGAACAGTGTTCTACTTTTAAGATGTGGGAAGTGTGGTATTTAAAACAATCTCTAGTCATTTAAACACCAATTCATTGAAACAAGAAAGGGTTATTCATTGATTCTAAACTGAATCCTTTGTTTTAATATTTCGTCAAATGTTTTGCCGTCTCAGAGTTACACGTTCATATACAAAGAATTACGAAGCCAGCTATAGAATTTTGTTTTGTAAATTGAATGAGGCATGATTAAAGCTTTTCATTAAGTCACTTAAGAGGTATTTGAGATTTTTTAAGAAAATAATTTAGTAGTTCACATCGATAAGAGGTTTAATACTTTTTTTTAATAAAGTAATTGGTGCAATACTCAGGGGTGTCGGAATCGACGAAGCCAAATTGCTGTTCGTATTTTAAAAAGGACAAAAAGTATTTAACGGCTTAATACTATAATTTAGCAATTCATACAGCTACATAATAGCAAATTTACTCAATTCAGTGTTACGGGATCTATTTTTCAAGACTCGCCATCGAATTACCTCGCTTATAAAGCGCTTTAAACCGTCTAGACTTTCAAGAATCCACAACGAGAACATTTTTTTCGACCTATTATTTCACTGTAAAATCACCTACATAAAACTAGTAGCTAAATACTCATGATATTTTTAAAAGTGTCGTTACTCTTCTGATAACTTGATGCGGACACATTAATATCAATGCGGATAGACCTGTAAGAATAAATTAATAAAAATGAGATTCAATGAATTTTATGTGAATTTGACAATTACAGTGACATTTTTAATTTAATGATGACGTCCTCCTTTTAACCTTTGCCTTGATAATTAAGAAATAGAACTTAAAACTTGATCTGATGTTTTATAATAATGCATTTATGAATTGAAATATGTATAATAAAATTATCGTTGGTTCTCTTCACCCGCCTAATAAGAATGTCGCCAATAACGGTGCAGATTCCCAACTTCAAAAATTCTTAAAATAATGCTCGTGTCCACAGGCTGTAATCCCACTGACACGCTACTAGCAGTAGTGATTAGGTGCTGTCAGTAATTACTGGCTTGCAAACGAGTGCTCTCAACTGTCCAGCAATTTTATGTCACCTGCTTGCTCGTGGACACAAGTAATCTATTTTGCTGTAAGTAAAAATCATCAACAAACAGATGGCGTTAAACTTTGTTAAAATGTATGAAAATATCGGAAGAACCAACGTTGCCAGAAGATTTATAACATTTATTATTGTTTCTAACGATGTTTCACTGTTGTGGCAACAGTGTGATCACACTTACGATGATGCAGTTTTCTTCCAAGGTCTGTAAATAGTAGCATATTGTGAAAGATAGATTATCCGATACGTTTCGATCACAAATACTGACTAATACCAAGAAGTACGCACCTTCAAGACTTGTTCAAAACTACTATCATGGCAATCAGTTTTTAACCATTTCCAGATTTCCAACATAAATTGTCATAAAATAATGAAAATAACTTTGTCCACGTTAATCTAACATTAATTGTTTCGATCATAAATGGTTGCTAATAGGAAGACCTACCTTTCACAACATACCAGTATAATTTAGGGACCTTGGTTTTTCTCCGATACGTGTCCAGGAGAGTATACAACAAATGGAAAATTTGTTTTTATCAATTTCTCAGAAAACATGTTTATTTATAAAATCTTGTATCACTCCAAAATTCCCAGTAACAGGAATAAAACAACACTAAAAATCAAACTTGAGAAAACATTATTTTTCCATTAAAAAACGACTAAGTTGCAAATTTACTCAAAATTTTTAATTTATTCCCGATAAATTCCCACTTTTTTAAGATCCTAACTAGTTTCCTCATCAAGTTCAAAAATTCCCCAATTTGGGTAAAAATCTCCATACCTGGCAACACTGTTAAGCACTGACAACTTATCTTTAATTTTTCATTTTGTACCTCCTTGTACAGCCATGCACAGGCCGAAATTTTCAGATCCGGTTCAACTGGAGACAAACTTGAGGCGGCCTGAACAAATCCCGGTTACTTCTTGATTGGCCCGACAGGCCCCGGAGGCCGAACAGATCTATAGGGAAGCTCGAGCAGCCGCAAAATCCAAAAGACACGACGGCCTGATAGGCCTGAGAGATCAAAACGGCCCGATTGACCTGAGTAACCCGAATGGCTGAGAAGTACAAAAGGCCCGAGAGGCCCGAACAGCTTAAGTGAAAAGCCCGTGATCTTGTATTTTTTTTTTGTCGTTTTCTCTTGTTGAAGAGGTTTTGCTACTTATTGTGAGTTCACACTGGTAGGTTGATTATTTATTTTTTAGCTTCTTTAATTTTTAAATCAATTTAGAGTTGACAAACTTTTCAATTTTTATTTAGTATAGCAAACGGGACGCAGAATATAATTCTTTCAGCATTAACATTTATTTTGATCTTTCTCCCAGCTGTGGTTTGCATTTCTGGTTGATTACTTCAATATATATGTAGTTAGCAAGTTGATAAGCGTTGGTTTTGTTATTACGGTTTAGTAATTGCAATTTCGATTTTTCCTTAGTTTGTATATGATATCCGGATAAGTAGTCAGGTGTAATTTGGTAGATGCTCATTTTAACTTACAAGACAGTAACTCTAAAGTTCAGTTCTTCCATAATAATCTAATAACGCATTTTGATCAATGTGCACCTTATACAAGCGCCAGAATAACCAAGCCTGCTGAGGCATGACTTAACGATCACTTAAAATTGCTTATAAAAATGAGAGAAAAGCCATTTTAGATACATAAAATGAACAAAACTCAACTAAACTTTGAACAGTATAAACAATTAAGGAATGTAGTCGCCAAAGAGTGTAGAAAAGAAAAGCAAAAGTTTTTTAGCAATCTTACCGACACAAACTAAATTAATGCCATTTGGAAAACACTCAAACAAAATAAAAGCTTTGCCTACTCTACCCTTGCAATTATCAGATACAAACAGCATAAGTGACTTTTTTGTAAACTCAGTACTCCAATTAAATCAAATTGATAGAAACTTGTTAGATTACTATCGTAATAATTCCAAAACTAAAAAGATCTTGAACTTCCAAACCATTGAGGACACTGAGGTTCTGAAAATTCTAAATTCTATTAAATCAAGTGCTGCCGGACATGATAAAACTATACATTTCTTTTTTATCGCCAATTATAACGCATATAATTAACTTTTGTATTGCCAATTCAATATATCCTGAAAGTTGGAAGGTAGCTCACGTAATCCCAATGAAAAAGATAAATAACCCTGTAGTATGTAAAGACCTGAAACTTCTCTCTATCCTTCCAGTACTCTCAAAGATTCTAGAAAAAACTATCGGCTCACATATACGATTCTTCCTAAATACCAATAATCTACTTCCAGTCACACAGTCAAGATTTAGATCTGGTTTTAGTTGTACCACAGTACTCTTGAAAATTACTGATGATGTCATAGGTGCCCTTGATAGAAAACTTGACACTATTTTAATTCTGCTTGACTATTCTAAAGTATTTGATATGATAAGTGCTGTGCGCGATTTTACGTTTCTCTGGATTTTCAGTTTCAGCTATAAACTTTTACAACAACTTCTTAAGCAATAGACAACAAGCTGTTGTATACAACAATAGAAAATCTACAAACACAAAAAATATACAGGGCTTTCATTTGAAAACTTCCCACTTTGAATAACTTTTTAATTAGTAGAATTATCAGAAATCGCTGAAACACATCGATTTTGTTTTGGAGAGGGACATTTAATAACCTATTCTAATCAGTTGAGAAACTCTCACCCTCTCCCCCAACTAACAGACCAAACAGTTATTTTAAATTTATCGTAAACGCAAAAGACGAAGAACAAAATGAAACTAATTAATTCTACCTTCGAACGTTCGTTATACAAAACTGAATAATAATATAGTCTTTACAATAAATTAAAAAAAGTTATATTAAAACATTTAAATATAGTTATTTCACAAAAACAAAATTAAATCACAAATAATAATAAGAAACTAATTCCTGAGTTTGCCTTGAAAATCATCACTAGAGACCGGATTTTATGCAAAATGCATATTCTTTAATATGTGCATATTTACAAGTTTCTGTGCTAATGTGTAAGAATTACATCATTTTAAGGCAATTTAACCTAATTATTATTTGCATATATTGCATATATTGAATCTTTTAGCATATTTAAGAACAAAATGCATATTTATGCATTTTTCACGAATTTTAGTAGGTATTTAAATTTATCATTAAAATTCTCAAAATCCAATTGTTACTTTTAAGAAAATGTTAAGTAAATATCTTTCTAAAGTGTATTCAAGTTAACATTCGCGGTAAAGTATTAAGAGAAATTATATATATTTTTATTATACACTGTTCGAAGCAGTTGTTTTATTGTATTCTATAAAAAAGGCGGTTGTATTGCTATAAAGATTTTCTGTAACTAATGAAAGGTTGCTAAACTGATGTTTTGCAATTCGGGGAAAACCATAAATATGCATTTCCTTTCCTTTCAAACATCAACATCCAAATACTACTCCGGACAGTATTCGACAACTAAATTGCCTTCACACAAAGAAACTAAATTAACAGGCGATGCCTGATTGTCTGCAAGTCCATACTTTATTTAGATCCGTTCCAAGAGAACGTTTATGAAATCCACGAAGCCACCTTCGAGTGAATTTCCACTAAACACCAACTTTAAACAAAAGAAATTGCAACAATAAATTATGTAAATCCCGCTCGCGCATATGACTCTTACGGAAGCTGGAACCCGAATGTGCTTTATCGAACTCCTGTTCCTCGCGCCGGTCTTGGTTAACCGAGGCAAAGGAACTGAGTAAAGTCACTTTCACCCTAAGAAAAAAAGAAATACACAGGCGACTATACGACGAGTGGAAAGTTTTTAACCCTCATGATCCAGATGTAAATCAAGCTTTCTTGCGAACACAAAAACACTGAGACAAGCAGTGGTCGAAGTGCCAAATATTTTTTACCGGTATGGATTAAGTGCCATATTAAACTCTTTGTGGACTCTACGCAACCTACCCACAGTTAGTGGCTCCTTGGGGAACTACCTCTATACGATTATTTTGTGGAACTTCTTTGCCCTCCCTCTATATGATTTTGTGAAACTTCCCTGGGGATCCCCCTATGAAACTGAAAATTGAAGGGACTGGGGGCCCCTCGGGGTGATGAGCCCTAATATGTGTATGTGATCTTCTCCGAAGAAACTGGCCTTAAGACGAAAATCAAATAGCGAGCCCGGATCAACTTTTGGTGTATAATAGATGGTCAGCAGATATTCGAGATAAAAACTAAATACCTAAAACTTTCGTCATAAGGCGGATTTCTTTGGAAAAAGTTACATATACAAAATAATAAATTTAATACGCCAGTAAACAAATTTTCTATCAATTAAACAGAAAAAAAAGAAAAACAAATCACTAAAGATTGTTCCATATGGCTTGATAGTCAGACATCAAACTAGGAGGTTGACGAGCACTGGCTAGAAATAGGGGGGATCAGTTCTTTTTAAAGAACGGCTCCGACTCGTTCCGTTCTTTTTAAAGAACAGTGCCAAAAAGTCATTCCGTTTCGTTCCCGGTTTTGTCCGGTTCCTCCGGTTCTTTTTTTATTTTTTTTTTTTGTCGGCGGGCTCAACAATAACTAAAATAATAGCAGCAAATTGGAGAAAATATAACCGAGTTTAAAAAGAACGGGAATGATTCTTTTTGAGATTTGAGAACGCCCGTTCTTGGTCCCAATAAAGAGCGACTTTAAATAAACGACTCCGAGAAGATCGTCACATCTCTACGCACTACACTTTGAATAGTCAGCATGCCTTCGTCCTCAAATGAAACCGGAGTGAACAATGTTCATTGCACTGAATATTCGTTCACATTCGGCAATAGATACAACCCTATACAACTAAGGTATTGACAGTCTACATTAGTAATCTTATCGGTTCAGATACTTTATTACTGGATTCTACATAGTCCCGAAAATTTCGGATGTAGTCATGGCCGGTTAGTCGAAACCTTTCACACAACTGTTAAATTTTCTCTTTCCTGTACCTTAAATTGACTTCCTGTGTCAAGTAGGTATTTCTAATGCTTTTATGAAATCATCATAATCATCTGAAATGTGAAGTTCCATTCCAGATCAAACGCTAGCGAAAATTTTTCGCTACACTTCTATAAAACTGTGCGCTATTTATATTTTTTTTTACTTTTCTACTATCGTGCAATCTCACACCACTAAATTCAAGTATGGATATGGACCTTTCTGCTTCTTTGAAGTACGAACCCGTATTCTGTATTATTGAATTTGCCGTAAAATTAAGATATAAGTATCAGGAAGAGTTCTTCCTCGTTTTGGTAATTCTAATTATAAATACGAGAGTTCAGAAAGAGCATCATTATAGACAAATCCTGCTTATTTTGGTTAATCTTTCTCTCAATCCGGAAAAGGGGCATCTCTTTTTACTCTGTCTTAAAAAATCTTTAGAAGCATTGTCAAAATGCTGTTACACAGCTCTATAGTAAGTTGTTACATACAACTTTAACGGATCTTAAACTTGAGGAAACCCAGCGCCACAGATTACATACCTTTACAAGATGCGAAGGTTTGTGGCGGCATCTTTGATGTTGGAGGGTTCAGATTAAGGACCTTCAAATAGGTCGGCCATTAAATAGGTTTTCTTGAGCGGTAAATTTAAACCGTTTAGCAATTAAACCATTTTGCATTTAAAAATATTTCTTGATGATTATAAATAACCACTTTTAACTTTTAAAAATCTTTTAATAAGTAATTTTCTAGGACGCACAAACACAGAACAAACATAATCACAAAATTAGGTTAACAGAAATACCACCTATTTAATAGCGACTAGTGTCAGTCGCTGTAAAATCTCGTCTCGGCGGGAAACGCTAACTTTCGCATCTTGTAAAGGTATGTAATCTGTGCCAGCGCGTATTAAATATACGTCCTATAGAATGCAGTTGAATGGCTAAATTTGCTGTACATTGTTTTAATTTTTGCTGATTTTTAGCGAGGCACTACACGAAGCATACAATTTGACGTATGATATTTTGAAGTGATCGATGCTTTCAATTGCATGCAACACATCATTGACTTTCGAAAACGGCAAAACCAGAATGGCACAAGCAAAAACGAAAACCGATAAAGCACCATATTTATCACGGAAAATTCCAATATAGAACAAAATTATGAGACAAAAATAAGTTAGAGAGTCATCGTTCGAGTCGCTACAAACGCATGCCGGTATGGTATTTCGATAGAAATAAGTTTAGGTATGTTCAGAAAAAATATAAAAAGTACCGATATGCCTTACCACCGTATACCGCCTCACTTCGTCCACTGGAGACAAGGTTTCTACGAACTGATAGATTATAGAAATATTTAGGCGTCTGTGAGACGGCTACATTTTAAGAAAAGTCACGTACATTTGGCAACTATAATTTTTTTTAACAGATCCTGAACGAAAATGTTCTTGTTAACGAAATAAACAATTTGATAAATGACTTTATATGAGATGATAATTAATTGTTACAAACTAAAAGAAATATCTGAGCGGATTTAAGGCAAGGACCGGGTAGGTATGTAATGTTTCAAAACAACATTATAAACTTCGAACTGATAAAAAGGGCACGCAGGCTTTTGGGGGGTCATTCTTTAGTTTTTAGCATTAGATACCACTTTAGTTAAGTGTAATTTAGTTGTAAACATTTGTTTTGTAAAATAAAGTTTTTTTAAAAACCAAGTTCACTGAAAACGAAACATAATTAATGTTAGCTAAAGATCCCGGATGTTTTCGGAGAAATTGAGGTTTGGAATTCATTCCAAAATACTAGCAACACAGAGACATTGATAGAAAAAGTAAATACTATCTAAGAATTAACATACTAATAAAAGAATTTTGCATTATATTATTTTAATTGAACTTGAATTACAACTGTATTGCCGCACCACACCGGATATGTTACTCAAAAGCTATTTAAAAACGTTTGATATTCAGCAAGCGTAAGTTTTAAAAATTAAAGTCTATGCAGATTGTAGATTTAATACTGAAACTGAATAACGGTTTAAATTCTAAGAGCTCTGTGAGTTTTCCTTGCATAATTTGTAATTAGCATCAATTGTTTTTTAGATTTCATTAACGGGACGAAGTGTTACTTTAACGAAACAATTCTTTTAATTTGTATCGTTCTAGTAGTAATATACGTTATTTTACAATGAAGGCTATTTGATGTCATTTGGATATGAAATAATGAAAGATTCCAGTTAAGCGGAAAATATTCAATATAGAAAAGGACAAGAATTAGATTGACTAAATCTGTTTCACGTTTTCTTTTCATTTCCACACAATACATTTCAATAAAATTTTATTAACTTCATCTATTTATTTTTTTTTATTTGTATGTTTTGATAGGCGGAAGAAGTTCATAAAGGAATTTCATTACATCGTAATGTATTTTATTTCTTTTCAAAAAAGAAATCTTTAGCTTGATGAATAGAAAGATGACGCTCGAACAAAGCTTATCGCCATTATTATTATTGTAGATCAAATAAAACTACATATGTATCTGTCAAACATTTTCTTTATAATACCAACTTTTTTCAAATCTGACAGGTAAAATGCCCAAAAGGATTACTACAGTAAAATCATTCAACAGAACATCACGCCAACAACGTCGAGCGCAACAACCTGAGTTTTGTTTTCCTTTTTATATTCCTTTTGCAGTTTCCCTCCCTTGTTATCCTTACTTTGCACACGCACGAGTTCGTTTGTATTCAAAAAGTGCGAGATGATCTTTGTCATTTTTAAATTCATATTTATATTTCAAAAGAAATAAAAAAAGCACTAATTTTTATACAGTAGAGAAAATTCTATTACGAACCCAAAATGTTTATTATTTCTTGCATAATTTTATTTCTGTGTAGGAAAAAAAAACATTTTCTAAATTTTCATTCCTTTTTGTATAATACGAGATTTGCATTTTAAGTTTGCCGACGCATTTTGTAGGTGTTCATTATTATGAGTGCCGAATCAATAACTCTGTATTAATATTTAAAAGCTAGTACATGTTTATTTTGCTGCTATAATAATGATAATAATAATTTCATATATGTGAATGGATATTGGTAATAATAGTAATGCTACAGCATGGGGTGTTGTTATAGTTTAATTATAAAATCAGATTAATCTTTATGAAAATGATCCAAATTTGTTGTATTAATTGAAGATCGGAAATCATTAATTTTACACCCACGAAGAAATTAAAACGACCAGATATTTATAGACATTAATGAAAACTGTCAATGACTGCAAAGAAATTCTATTTATAAATTCAGATTTTAATTTGTTTCTGTTCTATTTGGCATTAGAATGGATATTTCAGACATTTCTTTGAATGATTAAATACTTCCAATATTTACTTTTGTCACGTTCTTTTAAAGTTACTTGATGTCTTATTTTGCACGCCTCGTTGCACCTTGCTCGCCTCTTGTGTAACTTGGAAAATTAAAAAGAAAATGTTGAATTAACTTAAAGTCTACAGCATATTAGGCCTATTTTGCAAATTGCTTGATGTAAAGATTTTCTCGTGATGACCAAATTAGTCCAGTTTCGTATAAGTCACTATTGATAACTGAAATCGTTTTATTCTATGATAATTTACATTTTAGGTTTGCATACCCAATCGAGCAAGCAAGGCCCAGCATTCCTCTGCTCTCAGTGAGTTCTTGTGCCCAATTAGATGGGTAACACCATAATGATACGATTTTAATGCCCGACACAAACGACAGAAACACGAAAGACAGATTTTAATCTGACTTCCTCGTGCTTTTCAAAATCACAGTCTTAAATTCTTAGGTCGTCGATCATATTCTTATGACTGGTACCCTTTTTCTTTTTCAAATGCGCCACAATAGCCGCAACGGTAGTCGATATCTTTCCTGATCCACTCGTAGCTGATAGTTCAAGTTGTACAACACGTTCCTGTACATGCAGTAACAAATTGGTAAGAAATTAAGAAAACATACTAAATATTGTGAATAAATATCGCCAGTCTGTGTTTAAATTATTTATAATAATTCTTTCGGAGTCATTTTAATTAAAGAATCAAGACAACTGCTACGTTGAATTTGGACAAGTTTAACCGTCCAACTCCCTTACTCTTCCAATAAGATATTCTATTCTCACCTGCATCCCTTCCTGCAAAACCCTTCCACGGAGTTGATCTGGTGCGTCCAAGGGATCAAAGGTTTCTCGGAAGCCCCATCACTTCCCCTATCAAGCTCTACTTCGATTTCCGACACGGTGTACTTTATTAGATATTTACCAAAATTGATTAAAATTAATAATTGTAAATCATAGATGGTTAGGTTAGTTTTACATATTTGTTTTTCATATTTGTTTGCATTTTTTATACAACGAAGCAGTTTTTATACCAGCAACTTTAAAGTTTTCTATTATTGTAAGGATGACTGTTTTTAGGCCAAAATGTCTTTTATTTTATCTTTGCGCTTATGATAAATACTCTAGTGGTTTTGATTGCGGGATTACAGTACGTTTAGGCTTTTGCTTTTACAATAGTCCTTATAGACTATTTAATTGTGATAAAAGATTTATTTAAATAAATTTCCACCTATAGTATATTTTTTCTATTAATACACTATATGATTATACATTTGTGTTATATGCTATTGCACGTTAATTGTTTGTTTTGCTTATCTTACAGCCTAATTCCATGTTATTTGTCCCAATTTACATTTTTGTTTTATATTTAGTTGTTTCTCATTTCTATTTCAATCTTGCGTTGGTTCAAATATACAGTTACTAAGATTTGGTAAGTTTTATTACTACTAGTAGCTTGGAATCAATTTTCAGCTTGTTTCGGAGACATCCCATCCTACCATTGCCTCTGCGAAAGATATCTCTAGGAGCAAGAAACTGGCGCCCGCTAATTTTTATTTCTTTTTTATATTTCAGAATCTTTAACGTCTTACAGGACCCACGACCTAGTCAACAAGTTAGTCCTTGATTATGCAAATCGCTTCGTAACAGCAAGCCTCTACCAACTCCCCTCGTAAGTGGTACCCATTGATAATCAAGAACTACAAGGGGAAATCTTCTCGTCTAAGCGGTCACCATCAGATATCAGCACGTTGCTTTGACAAACTTCAAAGTATGACAAGCCAATAATAACACAAAACTTCGTCTTTCATCGTAACTCTAGAATAGAAAAAAATATTAGCAGACCTCTCCAACTATTTTCAACGCGCATAACCGTTTGTAGAGTTTTTCCCAAGAATTCTTTGACCACTCACCATCTTTAGCATTCAAAACACAAAGACCCCCTCCTATTTTTGTCTCACTGCCCTCTTTTTCTACAAAATATTAAAAAGAATTTTAGTTAACAAACTGAAATAATTCAGGGCTGCTTTCAATATTCTACCACAATTCTAACACGAATTTTATCTTAAATAACATTACTTTTGAATATTTCAAGAGTTCTCCTTGTGCATTTCGTGACACCATTTTTTATTGCTATGTTAAGGTATTCTTCAATTTATTAATCCTTCAAATTTGTTGACGCCACCACACTTAAGGCATTTTCAATCTCGTGCGACATTGACTGTAGAATGTCTAAAGATCAAATTCAATCCCAATTGGCATGCCATTCTAGGAAGTTGCTTGTTTGTCGTCTAGCAAAATCTTGCAAGTTTTTCCACTTGGCGTGTACGAACATCATTGCGGGTTAGAATTCTTTTTGTTTTACTTTGGTGTAGACACATACGGCTCGCCATGAAATCTTTGTTTGCTGAACCGATATCGTGTTTTTGATAGGATTAAATGTCGTTTTTTGAAAATAAAACAAGCTTAACAAAGATATTATTGGCCAATCTGTTGAACGGGTCACGGCAGTTTTTGCTCCTTGTACCTGGTATGCATGGCAAATTGAACGAAGGAAAATGTGCAACACGCCAATACAGGAACGACATAGAGAGTCGGTGGATCACAGGTAAGAACGGTAGCCTAAAAAGTAGCCAAACCAGATCGGCGGGGCAGGACGAATGTGCGGAATGCGCTAAGTCCAGGAAGTTTGCAAACGAGATCAAGAAGTTAAAAGTAGAACAGGAGTGTTAGAATCTTGTTTAAGCTCCATAGGAAGCGCGTGACTTGAATGGTGGGCGACTGGGGAAAAACATAATTAAGAACAGGGCTTCAGGAAGACGACTAGACATAAACTAGGGCACAAGATAGACAGGAGGATTGACAACAGCAGTCAAGGGCGGTATTTTTTGCTGCTGGGACGAGTAAAAGGTACCTCGGGGCTTCCATGATTGCAGAACTTTTCGCCGTACAGAAGTCCAATTGTCTCGCCTGGAGCATCGTGATGTTACTACTGCGTACCTACCCTGGGTGGCACAAACGAAAACAAACTGTTTTACAACAATGGAGGTGGTCTCCAACACCAACAAAGAATATCGCGTCTTCGACATACTCCCGCCTGAGGAACGTTTCTATTTAAGCGATTCATCAAAATAACAGAGGAGGCTTGCTTTCCTCAACTCTGAACGATAACAAAGAAATAAAAGAACATAACTAAGTAATTCTGAAACATGAACAAATAAAAAACATGAAATTTTTAACAAACTATTAAACTAAAAATATTTTTGAGGTTATCTGGACACTCTTGCACTTCTCGTTATTTTACTCTCGACCACAGGCGCACTTACGGCGCCGTCGATCACTCCAGCACCTTACCTTTCTCAAAACACCGATCGGATTAGGCGCTTGTGTTTGTTTGTAGGATGAATCGCCTCATTTTGCACCTTCGAATCACATTCGCCCTCACCATGCGTCAAAACATCGTTACACTCCAAAGGATATAAGCGTTGAATCTACAACAACCCGCACTAATATTGCTTTGCTTGCTTTCTATTATGCGTCCAGTCGTTACCGTCGAGCACTATTTCACCTACCACGCTTTCGCGGTCCGCTTGCTTTTGGCCATAAAGTCGCAGTTGCCTGAGGCACTTGTCTCTCAGCCTATGTCGAAGATTATCACACAACCCTTGATTATATCTTACGATTAACGGCGTCACACTCTAGCATTCACGAATATTCGCAATCGCGAAAAACATTGATGGAGTTAAAGAAACCAGATTCTCGGAGTCACGTGACTGATAAGTTACAGACCAAGAATTTATGTTATCTTCACATTTATTCTTTATAGTTGAGTAAGGCTCGTCCAAGAATTTGGCGCACCAGTCGTTTTAAAACTCCTATTAGGCGCTCCCAAAAGCCACTCCACTATAAGGCTGTAAGAAGGTTAAGACATCATGCGATGCGTTGCAAAAACTAGCATGGTGTACTTTGTCTAGATGCAGTAGCGACAACTCTGCTTGAAACGGCTTAGAATTTTACCTTTTACATATAACACACTTCGCGATAGCAGTACGCACTGTACATTGTTAACCTAGAGTCCTTCCGTTCCCATATGATGATACCTTTCATTCAAACTAAAAATTAAAAGTAACTCTAACGGGTGTTTTTCGGACAACTACTGGAAAACAGAAGTCTTCCGTGTCTTCTCGATTAGACACGAGAGTCTTTAAACAAATCAGACCGTTTTTGCTGATAATTAATAAAGAGCTCCTAACTGCTCATCATTCTCCCGATCGGAACGTTGAGAACGGATATTTCAGCTTTGTCAACTTGTTGAGAAGCCAACACACCACCGAACACTCTTCTTTTTCACTTTTAAAAGTAAGTGAGATACCAGTAGTCCAAACTGGCCTTTTTCTCTTTTCTCTGTTGATGTCAACCTCCTCATATTCAACAATTTCCTATGGCCAAAGGACTGGTTCTCTAAACATTCTTGATTGAAGACAAAACTTTTTAACCACCGAAGATGATGCTTGTTGTAGGGAAAAGCCCGATTTTGGTAGAACCTTGATTAAGCCGGATCTTCTATCGCTCAAGTTATTTAATGTAGACAAAAGTTGGTTCTCGAGTAAAGCAAAACTTAAATGTCAGTCAGCAAAGCAAAGTTAGGACAATTCTATATTTCCTACATTGGAAATATTAATATTTGAATAATAGGGATAGCATGTCCAACCGTTTGTTCTTCGTACTTAGCGTTGCTATTAGATAGCGCCTTGACATTTTCATGCTGCTAATGTTGTATTAGCTTTTGTATATAACCAGCATGAAGTACATTTGAACATATTTGTGGGGAGACTTTTGTGTTTATATTAAATGAATGTAATGAATTAATACCTAGCACCCAGTTTTTGAGTAAAACGCGTTCAAAATTTCAGAAGTTTTAATTTTTATGGAATAATAAAGGTACATAATAAAACATAATTTATTAACAAAACCTATTTCTGTTCGACTTTTGCCTGTATTTGGTTGCTGGTGCATCTCTTTCAAGACCCCAGCAGTAGTTCACAAGCATGTCCTCGTCCCATTTTCCATTGTAGCGCAATTCAATTTGGGCATTATCTATGTAAAAATCTCTCACCATGTTCATCGCTCACATCACCAAGATTGTTTGGAAAAAATCTAGATGTGAATGGAAGAAATGAATCTTCAGGGACCTACTTGCTCCCCATCTTTATAATTTTGTAGCAGTTCATAGTTTTCAACTTTTGTATTACCGAGAAAGTATGTCATCACAGTTTTGAAGGACCGACTCTCTTTTATCTAAGGCATTGTCGAAACTAGATTGTGATACTGCCCCATTGCCTCCAGTAAAGCATTGACATCATTACAGAATGTCCATTTGTCTAATAAATTCCATCTTTTAAGCCTTGACGCTAAGAGTTCTGCTTGATTTTTTGACTAATTCAAAGCATTCAAATCGGACTGGCTTATCTTATGAGGTTCCTCGGACGTGTCATAAAAGTCAAGGTCTGTTTCCCTGTTTTCTTGGCCCTCAAAGTCATGTAGTCCGTAGTATTGTGCAGCACAGCAACGATTTTAGTTGTAGAAAAGTAGCAGTCTGAAGATTGGCCCCTTGGCTCTCTTCATATCATTGGAACTCCAAACGGCATGTGACCAGATTTTCGATTTAGCCAGCTTGTGAGCTAGGAAACACATATTGATCAGCAGATATAATAAAAATAATGTATTGATTTTTCTATCAAATGTTACGTATTCAGTTACTGGAGCGCAAGTGTTCTTCCATATGTACCACCAAAACAATACATAGAATAAATACAAAACTGTAGCGGTTAAGCAAAAACATGATATTGGATTACATTACTATCTTAAAAAAGCAAATCATTGTGATTGTTCGTTCATAAGTAGGTAATTTCTTAAAATTCTTTTTAAATACCGGAGATGTTGCTGTCAGTACTTCCTGGTTAATTGCAAGGGAATAGCCAAATGATCGATTAAAGAAACTTATATTGGTATAGTTAACAATCCTCTGTGCCCCAGATTTAAATGATGCACGCCAGTCCTAAAACTTATTTTGTTATATAAGTAGGAAGGTGCATGAAGATTCAATATCTTTTGATAAAAGCAAGCAAAAATGACCGTCTATTACGCATATTTAACCAGTCCACCTCTTTTAACTTGTGTGAAGTATGATCATGTTTTCTAATACCAAATATTAATCTAAGACAGGCATTTTGTACCTTTTAAATCCTGTACATGTCAGCGGCGCTCAGATAAGCACTATACACAACATCACAGTAGTTAAAATGTGATAGAACTAGAGACACAGAGCATAGTTTTCAATTTTAAATTTGAAAATAAATATTTTAAGCTCTGTAGGCTTAACATGATTAATAAAGGTAAGTGTATTATCAATTAGCACGCTAAGATTTTTTATACATTAAGAAACTGAAATCACCTTATCGTCTAAGATGACAGTTGTTTTGTCTTGTGTCATTTTTATTACCTTATCTCTACGGAATACTATTAATGAGGATTTTTTTGAATTTATTGTAAGAGCATGCCGAATAGAAAGATCAGTCAGTCAATATTGATACGCTCTTGTGCCACGTCAAGGTCATTGTAATGAAATGAATAATATAACTGTGTGTCGTCTGTATATAAATAAAAGTTACAGTATTGTATAGCAGAAAAGAAGTTAGCAGTATATATGGTATACAACAAGGGGCCTAGTATAGAACCTTGCGGCACACGCTTAGAGAGAGTTAATTGAGTGGAATATGAACCATTTAGAAAAACTTTTTGCCTTCTATTTTTTAGGTATTCATTTAATAGAGTGACTGCAGATTCCTCAAGACCAATAAATTTTAATTCAGTAATTAATATCGAATGCCTTAGCATGTCGAAAGCCAAAGTAATCCAATAAAATTAATGCCGTTAGCTTATTTTGATCTGTTGCATTTGCTGTGGCATCAATTATGTGAGTTAATGCGGAAGCACAGCTGTGTCTCGGCCGAAAACCAGATCGAGTTAATGGTAAAATATTATTTTCATTAACGTGTTTACGTAGTTGAGAGGCTATGATGTTTTCTAATACCTTCGACAATGCCGGCAGCATACATATTGGACTTAAATCCTTATAAGACTGAGAATTATGGATTTTTGGCAATGGAAGTATAATAGCATCCTTCCAGCAGAAGTTTATTATGTGGGTGAGATAAGCTAACAAAAAAGGGCAACAGCGTTTGATAAGGTCAATGTTAATTCCATCAGCACCACATGCTCTCGAGTTTATGTTATGAATTATTTTACTAACAATTACTTCATCTATACTTTAACAAACTTTAATTTTGTCTTAACATTACTATTAATGTTAGACAAATAATAGTTTATAAGTTCGTCACAATCAGGTTGATTATCTTCAGTAGCTTTTATAAAATATTTATTTCATTAACATTTTGTAGCTGGTTTAGAATACTATTAGGTTTATTATGATAGTTTTCAATTCATTTCATACAATTTTGGAAGATTTATGTTTAACAACATATTCAAGATAAGCTTTCTTTTCTGCTTTGATTGTCCTGTTAGTCGTATTGCGTAACAATGTGTAATAATCCCAGTGTAAAACGCTGCAAAGCTTTGTTTCTCAGTGACTGTATGACTGTTATAGTGTCAGTTATCCACGCTGCATACGGTCGAGTAAATTTCACTGTTTTTAATGGAGCAGGAACGTCTAACAAGGCAATCAAGTTCTCATTTCGAAATGATAATTTACTATTCATATTAGATAGTTGAAATATATTATTCCAGGGGATAGATTGAAGATCACTATCAAATAAATTGAAATTAAAATACTGAAAATTACGATAAGTTTTATAAATGGGACATGTATTAGTAATTTCAGTTGCTGCTTTGCAAAAAACAGCATGGTGGTCAGAAAATTCAACAGAATCAATAATTCCTGTTTTTATAATCTTCGTGTGATCATTCGTTATAATTAAGTCCAACAAGGATGATATGTGGGGCTCAAACCTTATCCTGACATCCAACTTTACACCTGAAGTACAGTTCATAACTTTTTTTGACAAGCGGTGTTATTTTCTTTCTTTTTCAAGGTTTGAAAGTCAGTTTACCACACACGTAACAAAAGGACTATTCACACAGTTGCGTGGAATTGTAATGTTAAAATATGAGATGAACGAAGCTTGTGTAGTTCACAAATTTGGTTAGTCAAAGTGTAACACAAGTCCGGTCCTGAAAGTTAAACTGAACTAACTAAAGCGAATGTATATGTGTAAATTTTGGATATTTTACTAAAACTTAACACAAATAATACAAGAATTCAACTGTGATCTTTAATATTAAACCGCAAAGTGCAAGAAGCCCACATTAAGACACCGATTCCAACAAAAAGTAAGCAATAATTGCATTTTAAAGTAGTGATAAACTGATAAACAAAGCAAGGCTGATAACAGGGAACCAAATTATCGAAAAGCGTGACCTTTACGCCGCCGTGCTAAAAGCAACGTTCATATAGGCAACACAAATAACAACACAGGGACGGAATGAGTCAAAATAAAATAGATGCCATTTTAGCTACATTAGAAAAAATGGATGAAAGAAATATAAAAATGGAAAACAAAATGAATATGATACAAGAAGATTTAGATAATCTAAAAAAGAAAATGCAGTAATAAAAATGGAAAATAACCAACTGAAAAACATTGTAAAAAGTCAGGAGGAAAAGATTGCAAACTTGGAGATAGAAATAAGAAAAAAGAAATTAATTTTCCATGAAGTAGAACATGAATTAAACAAAAAACGAAGAGCATTTATCTAGAAAAATTATAAACATACTAAACAAATTGGAAATAGAAATAAACTCTAAAGATGACATCACCGAGATAAGAAGAATAGGCACTAGAAAAAACAAAGATAGTCCTGTGCTAATTGAATTAAGGTCATGAAATTTGAAAATGCAAATTTTAAGGAAGGCAAAGAAACTCAAGGGAACTAAAATATATATTAATGAAGATTATCCTAAAGAGATACAAAGAAAACGATTAGCTTTAATGGAACATCTAAAGATAACAAAAAGTAAAGGTCTTAAGGCAAGATTAGTATACGACAAAATTTTGATTAACGGAGAAATGTATAAATTAGAAGAAAATGATGAAAAATTGAAACAGGAACAAAGCAAAGGAAGAAAATACAGCCAAATATCACCATCTGAGGATGATAGAAGGAGAGAAGAATTAATTAAAATGCCAAAAAAACTCAGAGAGCCAAACGTTACCACCAGGGTGGAAGTAAATAAAATAGTAACAAACTACAAACAGAACCAGGCAATAAACAAGGATAACGAGAACGGAAAAGAGAAAGAACAGGATCATGAAATAAATGCAAACAATAAGCAAAATAAAAGAAAGAATAAAAATTATAAGAAAACAAGGAAAAGAACAAAATGAAAATATGTACATTAGAACAATACTAGCAGCAGGTAAAATGCAGGAAGTTGCAAAGGAAATGCAAAGATACAAGGTAGACATAGCCGCAACACAAGAAACAAGATGTATGGGACAGGGAAAAATAAACAAAAAACCATTTACGTTACTCTATTCAGGTGGAAAAAACAAGAACAGTATGGGGTTGCCTTCTTTGTGTTGGGAAAATTAAAAGACAATATAATAGAATTTAGACCAATAAGCTAGACTAAAAGCGAAACCTTTTAATATGTCAGTTATAAACGTATATGCTCCAACTGAAAACGAAGTGGAAGAGGAAAAAGAAGAATTTTATAAACAACTAGAGGCAGAAATTGAAAAATTACCCAAAGTAGATATCATTGTGGTACTAGGAGACTTTAATCCGCAAATTGGCAAGGAAATCAAGTGACTGGAAAACATACTATAAATGAAAAGACCAACGATAATGGGCAAAGATTATGCAATCTAGCGGCAAGTACAAATATAGTTATCAGCAGCACCAACTATAAACACCAGAAATTACATAAATTAACATAGATATCGCCGGATCAAAGAAATTGTAATCAGATAGATTATATACTAATAATGAAAAGACATCAATCAACAATGAGGGATATAAGAACATATAGGGGAGCCTGTGCAGACACAGATCATTTTGTGGTAATGGCTTCAATGAGACAAAAAATAAAAAACAAAGAAGCACAGAACAAATAAGACGTGGTAAAGCTAAGGAGTGAAACCATACAAAAAAAATATGCAGCAACAGTAAACAAAAGAATAAATAAACTGTGGTCAGAAACAAATAATATAGAAATAATTGGAATATCATAAGGGAAGGCATTATTGAAGGAGCAAAGCAAAACATAGGAACGGGAAGAGAGCTAAGCATAAAAGAATGGTTCAATCAAGATATGCTTACACTGAAAATACAAGCAAGACTAAATCGCTAAGAACACGAACGGAGGAGGATGAAGAAGAATACAAAAGTATAAGAAGGGAGAGTAAAAAAATATGAAAAACTTGAAAAAAATGGATAAATGATAAATTAGAAGAAATAGAAAATAAAAACAGAAACAAAAATTCAAGATTAGTTTACAAAAAAGTAAAGGAAGGCAAGTAAAAAACAAAGAAGGAATAATAACAGAAAATGACAGACAATATAAAAAGGCATGGAAGACCATTTTAAATATCTGCTAACTGAAACGAATCTAAGTTGGGAAGCCAAAGAGAATGAAGCAGAAAGGGCAAAAGAAAATATTAGAGAGGAAGAAATAACATTAGAAGAAATTAAAGAAGCAATCAGCAAAGGCCGGAATGGGAAACCACCTGGAAGAGACAATATAAACACAGAACTTTTAAAATATGGAGGAGAAGAGATCCATGAGAAAATATATAGCATCATCAAAAAAATATGGGATGAAGAAAGAATGCCTGCAGAATGGGAGACTGGACAAATAATAACAATCCACAAAAAAGCAGATCAACAAATCTGTAATAACTGTAGAGGCATTACACTACTGAATACAGCGTACAAAATAATGTCAACAATATTACAGCAAAGGTTGGCAAGCAATGAGTAACACACATTAGGTCAATATCAATGTGGGTTTCGAAGAATTTGAAGTTAACCAAGGAATGAGACAAGGGGATGCGTTGTCAGCAAATGTTTTGAGAAGGACAAATAAAGGGACGGTGAAAACAAGAGGAGGACAAGTGGTGGCGTATGCCGACGATATAGTAGTAATAGTTATAACAAGAGAATTATGGAAGAGATGGTAAAAGAAATAATAAACGAAGGTGCTAAAATAGGTTTAAAAATCAATGAAGATAAAAGATAATGAGAATTGGGAAACAACTGGAGAATAACATGGTCAAGATTGGAGAATACAAATTCGAAAAAGTCAACAGGTATAAATGCCTAGGTGTAATGTTAACAAGTAATGGAGAAAGAGAAGCTCAAGTTAAAGAAAAAATAATGCAAGTAAAGAGAGCTATACATGCCAATAAAAAATTATTAAAAAGCGAAGCACATGGAAAAAACACAAAAATAAAAATATATATAACAATAATTCGACCTATAATAATGTATGCTGCCGAAACCATGAGTATGACGAAGAAGCAAGAGAAGGATTTAAGGATATTAGAAAGAAAAGTATGCAGTATAATATGAGGACCAATTAAAATACGAGAAAATGAATATAGAAGAAGAACAAATCATGAACTACTACAAAAAATTAAAGAAGACATAGTAAGAAGAATAAAACAGCAAAGAGTGAAGTGGTTAACGCATGTGTGGAGAGCGGGACCAACATCTACAAGATATGCAATAATGGAATGAGAACCGGCAAGTAGAAGAAGATGAGGCAGACCAAGATCGAAATGGCCGAACAAAGTAAAAAAAGATCTCAACAGGATCGGAGTTAACAAGTGAAAAAATAAAGTAGGTGACAGAAAAAACTGGAAAAAAATTGCTGTAAAGGATTTAAAATAAGAGAGAGACTGATCCACCCGAAAACGAATTTAGAGAGCTTCTAGAAGCGGTGAAACCCCGTAGGAGGTGTGAACCACTATATATACATATACGTATAAAGTGTAATACAGGTAATAATACTGTAACAGAATCTTTGTCTATCAGCGTAATCACCAGTCCTGTTACGGTCACCAGAAAGATTTAATTGCACAAGTAAACATCACAAGTCACGATAAAGTATAATAAATTACTTGCATTAATAAAACAATAATGTTGCGAGCAATACCTTTAAACTACACAAACACAACATGAATTCCACTTGAAACAAAGAAGCGTACCAAGCACATTGAGAGTTTGCGCAATAACAAAAAAATGTCTTACAACAAAGGAGGTGGTGTCGGGAACGTTTTTTGATCATTTGGATAAAATGCTGTAAATTTTCTTTGCATGACCGCCTGTGAAGTTGGTGCTTTACAACTAGTTGTCGATGTCAAAAGTTAACAGTTATAAACATTTGCAATTAATTTGACATATTCGTGCAAGAAATATTGTATACAACTCGAGTGTAAACTGTGTTTTTTGAATTCGTAGGGTTTATGGCACGAGGGCAACAAGAAAGATAAATCTACACATTTATCGAAATTTAAATTAGAAACTTGTATAGGGCGATTCGGGTTAGTCTTGCTTGCAAATTGTTCTATGCAAATACGTTTAGCAATAATAAAGTTAAATTAAAACGGTGGAAAATAAATTCAACTACGGTCTGTACAATGAATTAAAAAAGAATTTATTTACATAAAGATAGAAACCTACAATAAGAATATAAGATTAATAAAATTCTTTCAGAGAGATGTTTTAAGTTCAATACATAATTAGTAACGATAGGATCTTCGATCCCTCTGAAAATCGTGACACATTCTTGTTTCAATACATGCCACAAAAACGAAGATTCATGTAAAGGAAACTGGGACATTTTTGACAAATGTTCCTTAAATTATTTACTTTAAAATTTTGTACACTTCAGCTGAAAATGCTGTCACTGCAATGTTGATGGTATTTTTTTCACACACACACACACACACACATATGTACATATTGTTCCGTATTTGCATGAACGCATTCGACCCATGTTTGCGGTGCGGTGAACAGATACAGCGCGTAGATGGATATACATACTACGTTCTAGCTTTTTTACACATAGAAGTCAAGGTTTTTCATTTTGTTGTGTAACATTTTGATTTGTTTTGAGTCATATATAGAGAAAAATAAATCTACACATTTTTTGAAATTTAAATTAGAAACTTATATAGGGCGATCAGAAAGGAAAACAAGACACAAAACCCAAACATGCTCAAATGTCCACATAATAGAACTTTTTCACATAAAGTTCTTTTAAAACAGAGAAAGTTTGTATTAGGTACACCAAATTTGTCAGCTTGAGTATTTATGTAATAAAGCCTTAGTAAAAACTCGTGTATATCCACTTTCGAAGTTGCTAGATTTATACAGCACATACTTGTCGTTCTTTCATAAAATATTGCAAGTAATTCGTTACATAAACAATACACTCGTAAACATTCCTTCCCAAAATCTTAATTTGTAAGGTATTTCATATAATTATCTTTCAACGCATCTCTTCAATAAATCCTAACATCAGAATTTAAGTGGACCAACTTTTAAAACTGTCGATGATAAAAAATCCACTCTTATGAGGCTGGGGGAAATCGAGAATAAAGAAAACTTTTCTTTGTAGCGCTTTTAGTCTTTTCTGGGTTTTTAAATGCTTAAAATTAGCATTTGGAAATACCCTACACAGCCTTTTTACCGGAAGTTCAACTTAATGGATTGAAATCAAATGTTTATTCATTACCACCAAAGTAGAGAAAAAACGAAATGGTTGCTATCCTGCATTGTTAAGACACAACAATAATATTTACACTTATTATTATTTCCTTGTAGCGATTTTAATTATTGTTGCTCAAAGAGATGTTGCACAACATACAATCTCATCATAGATATTAAGTTCGTAACAGTTTTAATAAACGCGCAAGTTATTACAATAAAAAGGCAAAAACCAAGCTGGAAACTACTACATAAGTAAGTAACAGCAAAGTCGCTTATTGCAGACATAAGAATTTTACCGTAGAATTTTCTGCTCTAGAAATCTCACTAATATTTTCCAAGATGTACTTTAAAATTGCAGGTTCTGGTCTCGTCGTAGTTTCAAACGCTGAAGCGTGTTTTTCTTGTGACAACTTCAAAAATAATCAGTTTTAAAACACTTTGCTAAGGGAAACCTTCCAACGATGTTGAAAAGGTCTCGAGCAGTGCTGCTAATTTTATACGTTACTTGTGATTTTCAATTAAAATATCTAGTTTTACTTATAATTATAATATTTTAGTGTCAGAAAAATAATAATTTCTAAAGATCATTATTCCTTCACTAATATAAGATATATAGGGCGCTTCAAAGATTAAAGATCGATCATTATGATCTCTCTAAGAACTTATTAAGTTAGGCGAGGTAGTTATAAACTTTAATACCTTAGCTAATACAAATTTTCCTTCAGAGATCCCTCTTATTTCTCACCATATTGACAAAGATCTTGCTTGACCTATTCAACAGCGTCAGTATCCTCTCTCCCTCTGTCTATCTCACCCCGGTTTTCAAGATCATCTTAATAAGAAGATATATAGGTTACTCAATTTAAAAATTATTGAGAAGCAAATTCTCCACGGTCTTTTCCGGTTTTATTGGTGTCAGTAAAGGTTGATGGTAGGAAACTAAATGAAGTGACCGTATGAGATTCCTACCCGCTGCTTAGAATTGATCTATCCTGAGCAGACTTTGAAATAGTGTTTATCTATCTTCTAATGATTTAAAGCAAGCTTTCTTTCAAATTCGTTTGGATCCTGAATCTAGATCAAAAAGTACTCTCATTGTACATGGCCGAGGTTTTATTCAGTGCAGATACGGTATTAGGTCCCGAGCTTGAACCGTTTGTGTTTGCATATCATTGCTACACCTGTCTCTGAAACACACTTAGAGATACTTAATAAAGTTTTAGTTAGTTAGTTGTTAGTTTTGTCAAGGATCTCTCTCTATTTTGGGTTTTGTCGTGGATAAGGATTGCCTTCGGGCAGATCCTGATAAGGTCAAGTTTATACTTCTGCTCCTTTGCCGAAAAGTACTACTGATTTACGCAGAGTTTTAGGACTCTTGCAATATTATCATCATTTTATTAAGAATCTTTCGTCTATTAAGTTGGAATGTATTTAGTCATACATTAGAATTTTGCTGTTTATCTATAAAGTATTTGTTTATTTTATGGCAGAATTGTTATGCAAATGTGAGTTTGCTTATTTATTAAAATACATTTAACATTCGTTAAGTATTCATCTACAAGATAAACATCAGCAGTTATTATCGTACCTTGGACAATGAAATAAAGGCAGTTTTTAGCCATAGAAGGCTGTCTTGTGCTAGCAAGAACAATTTTTAGCCATCGATGGCTTATCAGCTGCCAGCAAAGACAATATCTAGTCATTTAGGACTGTCTACTGCCAGCAAGGACAGTGTTTAGCCATTGAGGGCAGTCTATTACCAGCAAAAACAGTGTTTAGCCATCAAGGGCTATCTACTGCCAGCAAAGATACTGCTTAGCCATCTAAGGCAGTCTATTTCCAGCTAAGACAGTGTTAGCCATCGAGGGCTGTCTGCTGAAATGAAGGAAAATCTTTAGCAGTTGAGGGCTGTCTATTACCAGCAAAGACAGTGTTTAGATATTAATCGCTGTCTACTGCCAGCAAGGACAATCTTTAGTTATTTAGACATCAAGAGTAGTTTATTGCCAGCAAAAGCAATCTTTAGCCATCAAATGCTGTCTTTTGCTAGCAAGCAAGCACAATCTTTAGCTATCGAGTGCTGTCTACTGCCAACAAGAACAATCGGTACCCATCGCGGTCTGTCTATTGCCAACAAGGACAACCTTTAGCCATCGAGGGCTGTTTACTGCCTACTACATCAAGGGCAGTTTATTGCTAGCAAAAACAATCTTTAGCCATCGAGGGCCGTCTATTGGCAGCAAGAACAACCTTTAGCCATTGAGGCCTGTCTATTGCCAGCAAGAACACTCTGTAGGCAGAGAGGATTATCTATTGTTAACAAGGACAATCTTTAGCCATAGAGGGCTGTCTGTAGCTAGCAAAGACAATCTTTTTAATCAAGGATTGTTTATAGCCAGCAAAGGCAATCTTTAGCTATAGAGGGCTGGGACAATCATTAGACATAAAGGTCTGTCTATTAACAGGAAGGACAATATTTAACCATCGAGGGCTGTCTATTGCTAACAAGAGCAATCTTTAGCCATTGGGAGCTGTCTATTGCTAGCAAGAACAATCTCTAGCCATCGAGGTCTGTCTGTTGCCAGCAAAGACAATCTTTAGCCATTGAGGACTATCTTTTTATTTCTTACTTTAACCTCTTTGAGTGTGAAAGAGTTTTACATGTTCTACTGCGACAATGCCTTCATACGGACGGCTCAATCTTGCTGTATGTATATCTTCTTTGACATTGTAGCGACTGTCAGACGTAAAAGGCCTTGAGATTTTGGGACGAGTTTCTTGCTTTCATTATTAGCAAGTAGCACCAGATCTTTGACTTGATAAGCTTTTGGAGGACTTTGTTTTGAATTAAGACTTAAATCTTGATTCATTCGATTTTTATCAAGACGTCTATTCCATGTTCTTCATCCATATCATAAATGTCAGTGTCTGTTTTTAGTGGAAAACCAAAGAAAAGTTTTGCAGTTCTGATGCAGTGTTTTGTGCTGTTAAGGTTTTGTATCCCGGTTGTCTTTATTGGTATCAGCTCCTGTAGTGACTAATGCTTTTAGGATTGTTTTGTTCATTCGCCGTTTCCTCTAGCTAGTTCAACAGCCGTCACGAATAGTTTAATACCTTTGCCTATCACAAAATCTTTTAAGGCGTTTTAAGTGAATAATTTCCTTGGATCCGTTATTAATCGTCTAGGCTCTCCACAAACAATGCAGATTTCCTCGAGTTTCTCGATTACATTCTTTGCGGATGTATCTGGTACGGCATTGATATAGGTAAATTTGGAAAAGCCATCCACAATAAGTAAATACGTATTTGTTTCCATTCTTGGTTGTTACGAAGACAGTCTTTATCGTTAAGATAAGTTAATGAGATTTAGAAGAAACATTTTTATCATTAATAAGATATACGCGTTCATGTTTAGTTTTTTTATTTGTAAAATATTATGTCATGTCATTTTAGTA
Organism: Ignelater luminosus; assembly: GCA_011009095.1. Lineage (NCBI taxonomy): Eukaryota > Metazoa > Arthropoda > Insecta > Coleoptera > Elateridae > Ignelater > Ignelater luminosus. The sequence goes on from VTPC01001099.1 coordinate 47,504, forward strand.
GAGTCATACTTTACATAAGAATTTTGTTTTTTACGCATACAGTTTCGTTCAATATGGCTTTTGTTTTACAGAAATTACAAGTTTGTTTTTAGTGTGGACATATCGAATGGTATGGCCTTTATAACCACAAATTGTGCAATTTCAATTATTATTGACAGGTTTTATTTTCTAGAGTTGTAACAGATTGTAACTGTTCTTTGGAGATGTCTTCTTAATGAGAGCCAATTTTGGCCAGGATTTCTTTTGTTATTTAAGCGTTTTTCGTCGATGCTCTCCTAATTGTAAAAGGATACTTTTGACGGTACATACATATTACCAAAGCAGCATCTTTACGGTACTCACCATAAATTAATATCATCCCACCTTCCCATTGCTTGTAAATATTTTGCTACAGATCTGTCAAACTTTTAATGGTTAAGTAAATAACACGCTTTTCTAAACAGAGGTACTAAGATTAAACTTTGTAGTAGCTTTGTAAATAGGTATGTATGTTGTATGTCACTTTTGTTTATTAACATTTTTTTAAATAAATGAATGTTAAAACGGCAGAATTTTATTTGTTAATATAGTTAAGTAATCTATACTTATTACATACCATGTATATTACATTTTTAGTAAGATTTTGAGTTAGTGGGTTTTTATGTTGATAGACTATATTGGGAGATGACAGTTGACAAGTAACAAAAGGGAGTGTTTAAAAAAAGTATTTGTTTATTGTGTTATTTCTTAATTTTGTTTTGTTAATGTGTTTGGAACTGAAATAAAAGTATCCAGAATTAATATAAAGATGAAAGTTATGCGAAACGAGATGTCATTACAGGTAATGTGAGGTTAGATAATCACTAAATACATATAAATAAACTCGTCAAAATGACGAACAATGTTCTCTAATAATTTTTGAGTTTTTTGTTTTCTATAACTATCTCTTTTAAAGATTGGGAATTATGTGCCTACCTACTTGTAGCGACATAAATTGCGCATACTACTGTACTATATGGTGGTTTTTATACTAGAAATCATAATCCTGTAGATACAAACAAAAGATCTGCTAATAAAATCTATGATTAACAAAGTTTTTAACAACAAAATATCAAAGAGTAAACCCGCATAAAATTTTGTAGAGCAATGATAATTAATCTTTATGAAACAATAGGCATAAAAGTGAAATATGGGCACAAAGCGAATGATAAAACAACCAAAAATAGATAAGTAACGTATTTTAGATTCATAAACAATAGCATACCTGCTAAATTAAACAAACCAAATTATTTTTAAAAAAGTCCAAAACCCACAATAGCATATTTTTCTTACATTTATGTACGAGTACAGGTAATATATTCACGCTTTTACTTACACCTGATGTATTTCATTGCGAAATACGTGCAAAACAATTAAAATTTCTGTTAAATGGCTTAAGGGTAAAAACGCTTTTTAACAACACCATCATGTTGCGGTTCCAATCCCTTGAGATTTAAATATGTGAAAGAGCAAGTAAAAAGTTTTTTTAGGTTAGGGACTATAACTATTAAATACAAAATACACAGCAATTATTTTTTCTAACTTTCAACCTTGTAATATTCCACTAAAATTACTTATTGACGCATTATAAAAACCTTTAGGTTACTCAACAGAAATTAATTAAGGATGTCTGGTTCGATATTTTCTATTAACATTTCTCGAATAAAAGCGAGAATTATTTTAAAGTGACGTCAGAAGGAAAAAATAATGTATGAGGAAAAAGCATGACCTAAAATTATAATTATTAAACTTTAGGGTATAGAATTTACATACGTTGCGGCATAAATCAAGGCAGGCGGGATCAGCGGGTAAAAACTGGATGATCCCGGCAATTACTTGCTTTTACAAAGAACCTCCGTGTAATCTGTAAAGTGTGACGATGAATAAATGTTTAAAGGATTATAGATTAGTATTTAACGGGGGAATATTGTTTTCTGTAAAACCGCAAAAAGTGAATAAAAGATCTAAATGATATTACGAAGCACAAACATTTTTATTGTTTCCTCTCTGTAATCGGATTTTAAGAAATGAAAAATCTTCGTTTCTAAGAATTTCAAAAAAGCAATGAAATCTAAAAATAAATATTCTGAATGGTTCAGAAACTTTATAAACAGTGGAGTTTAAACTAACATAACGATTATTAAGATTAGAGAGACAAATCACTTAAATAGAATTAATTGAATTTACGCCAACTCCAAGGGTATTACAGGGGTTGGATATACAACGAATACTACTTTAGCGGAAATAATGGAGATGAAGACAACTCGTAAACATTTTACGCTAAATAACTTCAAAGGGAAATTCAACACAGATACCTATATTAAAATCTGTTGCTAGCTAATGAACTAATACTAACTGCACGGTAAATTAAATATAATGTAGTAAACTATGATTTCCCGGTATGTTTAGAAAATCTTATTTATTGAATAAAACGCCCTTTGGGTGGTTTTCTTGTTTTTGATCTCTGTTGCAATAACGCTAATATTAATCTGAAATCAGTAGCCAATTGTGTTTTATCGTTAACGATACCAAACGTAAAGGATGCTGTATCGAACAAACCTAAGTAACAGAATTAATCAGCACAAAATGACAAGATAACTGAAATTAAACCGATTAACCTATCACGTACTACCCTCCTCACCACACGAAGGTTTAGGTATTCTGCCATAGCCGGACACCAAACACGCTAACGCCGGTTTTGATCTACTGCTACAAAAGATACAAGATCACACCTACAGTACAGATTAACTACAACACATGTAACGGAAACAAAAAGTGAACGTTACATATTATCTACTTGCTTCAATAAAAAAAAAACAATAAAGAAAATCAAAAAAGTCGGGAAACGAAATTCAAAAGAATACAGCCTTCCAAAAGATCTCACAGCTTCAGGACTTAGAGTGAAACTCTGTAAAAGCACAATCACCGAAATAAACAACCTACTGCATATACGAATAGGCTCAAAAAAAACAAGCAAATCTAATTGCTTCAAAAATCTAAACAATAAATAACCTGTAAAAGAAAAAATAAGAATCTTGCCTCAAAATCACTGTCAGTCAATCAGAAACCTGGTGAACTAATCAGCTATCACCAGAACATTTCACTATCCAGCTTAATGCTAAAAATTCCGTTCTACTGAACAGTTCTCACTGCAAGAACGCACATATAAAACTTTCCGAGTACTTTATTTTTATTTTAAATTCTATCTAAGTGTTCTAGGGGAGCCCCTGCCAGATTTCCTTAAAAGGTCCTTCAACTCAATGGCATAGCAACGTTATCACAGGCACATGTGGCACATGAGGAACCTCAAACTGCGGGGCTCTTATATGTACCATTGGTTATATCGAAGAGTATATGCATCTTCTTGATCAACAATTGGGAAAGGGTACCTGGAATATTAATTTTCTGCAGTGAGTCACTGACTGTACCGTGGATATGCACTCACCTGCAGGACATTTCCTACATTTTGGAAAATTGACCAGTGTAAAATATTTCTTAACTGAGAATTTTCAGTTGCCAAGTAAATATTTCCAACAGATAATAACTGGACATTTTCAGATAGCAACTGAAAATCTCCAAATGACAACTGGAAATCTTCAGATGCTAGGTACGAAAATACGGAAGGGCCAACAAAGATTTCTACTTGATAACTGGGAATTTCCAAATGACAACTAGAAAATTGCAATTGCTATTTGGAAATATCAGGAAAAAGAAAATGTAGAAATTCCCAGTTTTCATTTAAAAATATTGAGTTGTCATCTGGAAATTTCTAGTTAAAAAAACTTTTAATTGACCCTTCATGACTTTCGTAAAAGTTTCCAAATGGCAACTGCAAATTTTCAAATGATAACTGGAAATTTCCACTTGTCATATGGAAATACCAGTTATTATCTGGTAATTTTTAGTTATTATCTGAAAACTTCTAGTTGTTTTCGAAAAATTTCCCGTCAGCATTTAAAAAGTTCCTATTAGAAAATATTGAAAATTTCCAGTTGTTATTGCCACCTATGATCTGGAGATTGGAAGTTATCATTTGGAAATTTTCAATTGTCATCTGGAAATATCGAGTTATTAGTTGAAAATTCTCAGTTAAAAAATAATTTTAATTGACCCTTCCAGGCTTTCGTGGATAAGTGGAAATGACAGTTGGAAAGATAAAAGATTTCAAATGGTAACTAGACAATTCCAAAAAACAACTGAGATTTTCACGTGACAAGTGGAAGTTTCTAGTTATCATTTGGAAGATTGCAGTTGCCATTTGGAAATTTCCATTTGTCATCTGGAAATATTCACTTGTGATCTAAAGATTCCCATCTATCATTTGGAAATTTTCACTTGTCATCTTGAAATCTCCATTTAAAAAGAATTTTTCATTGACTCTTTAGGGCTTTCGTAACTTGCACCTGAAAAGTGTGACGGACTTTTCCTAAATGTGGGAAGAATGCGGGAAAATCTAATTAAACTTTTATCTTTCTCCTATCACATCGTGTGAAGTATTCAAAAGAAGACAATTTTACTACCAAAAACGTAGAAAAATATTTAAGGTCGGTTGCACAAAAATAATTTGGTTATTGATCAAGTTGATCAGTTGATTAAGTGATCTGATTGGATAAGTATGAAAGTTTCACTACTTCTGATTGATTAATCAATTGATCAAGTGGTCGACCAATCGATCAAGCTTCTAACAACGCTGTGTGCAACCCGGCCTTACTATGTAATTTTAACAAGATGTCCGAAGGCGGAAAGCCGTTTTAAGTAGCCAAGTACTTCTTTGGCCCGATGTAACTAGAATGTGGATTAACTGGGTAGGCAAGGTAGATGTCGTTCTTGGTTTTCATTTACTCGCACTAGATCAGCTGTTGGAAAATGGTGGGTTTGGGAGTGCAGCAGCAGGAGCAACAGCCGTTGGCAGCGTGGATAGTGTGAAGTGTCTGTACCTCAAGTATTAGTGGGCGGTTCTTGGTGGGCGTGACTATAGTTGACTGTTGATTTAAATTATAATTTGATGATGGATGATGTGAAAAGAGCGTCGGTTGATTGGTGAAGGCTTTGGATGCAGGACAGCGCATCGAAAGTTGGGTGGAAAATTATAAAAGGAAAAACCTGTTGTGAAGTCTCAGCGAAGTAGATGGATACAGGTTATTGACCTGGATGTAGCTAAAGATCGACTAGTGTTAGGTGCCCACGTGCTGTTGAACAGATGTTATGCCGAATGTGGAGTTGTTGCAGCCTATGTTGGGGCCCGCGACAAGGCAATGGATATGGTTAGAAGTGAGCAGCGAACGCAAAAGAATGGATAGACCAGCCCCCCCCCCCTAGCAAACGGTGGCAGTAGCAAAAAGGGTTTTCGGGGCCTCCGTTCGGAATACGGACATCTGGGAGAGCAGGGAAGCGCCACCCGCGCCAATAGTCGCACCTCTCTCCCAACGACGTACGCGAGCGGAGAAGGAAGGGACGCCGGCCCCGGAAGCCTGCACGACCCTATCACAGGAGGGACACGGAACGGATGGCCGGCGCTGCTCCTGACCAGGGGCTACCAAAAGTAGCCTGTGCAAAGACGTAGCTCGAATTTAACATTTAGTTCTTTAAGAAGGTTATTAGAAGATGAACCAGGGGCTACCAAAGGTTGTCCGTGTGATGACGCAGCCCAAGTCGTAATGATATTTAACCCTCTTGAGAAGGTTAATAGAGGACAAAGCCCGACCAGTGGCTACCAAAGGTTGCCAGTGTGAGGATGCCGCCACAACCGGAATGATATTTAGCGCTCTCAAGAAAGGAATGAAGGGCGAAGCCTAACTACGAATTCGAAGGTGCGAGGTGTGCGGGCGTAGCCCGTGCCGTAAGACATCTAGCTAACTTAAGAAAATTAATGAAGGACGAAACCCTACCAGAAGGTATCGAAACCATTCTAAGATCTAGCTCTTTAAGAAGATTTATATTGGACTTAGCCCGAGTCGTCATGGGATTGTAACTCTTTTGAGAGGCTTAATGGAAGACAAGCTTTTTAAGAAGGTTAATTACTGATTTTTAAGAAATGCACCGTTTATGGTAGGATTGGTGAAGGAGCATCTTTCAGACGATACTGGTGCCACTAATAGTCGTGTGTTGTTGTGACAGATATCATCTATCTCAGGAACAACCATAATATTTAGCTTTGTTAACGATGAGCAAATCCCGACCAGGGGCCACCAAAGACTACCCGTGCAATGCATAGTCAACTTGTCATCGTTAATTGACACTTTAAAAGTTACTTTGTAATCTACCACATAAACAGCAGGCTGCTACCTGTAGCTATTATAGCTTTCCGACATCTAGGATTTCTTATGCTAGAAATACTACACTGTTGCTTCTACTCGATTTTCTAAGAAAATGTACAGAAGATAACTTAGAGCAAAACCAAGCTTTTGGCCACCGATGTTGGCATGATGAAGGACGAAGCACGATATGTCTACAACCAAACAAAAGCGGCCACGCCAGTTTCTACTCCAGGGCAGTCAAAAGAAGACCGAACCTTGTGAAAACTTGTAGAAATCTAGCCAATAAGCTCAGTTGATTAAAACTGTCTATTTGTTAATGTAAATGAACAACCAAGCAACGAAAGAAACTTTGCTTCACGAGCACAGTATTCAAAAATTTGATTTAAGGTACCTAATGTGATACATTGCTGAAATCTATAGTATCCGGTTTTTTATAGAGCCACGGTAAAATTCAATTCAACGCCTATAAGAAGAAATAAACCTCATGATTCTGGAAAACCGAAATGTCACATCTTATGGGAATTTCGATAGGACTGGAATGTTAGGAGCAAAGGGTGCTTCTAGGAAGACTTTTTCGATTTTAGAAACTTCTAATTATGAGGAAGTTATGCCCGAGAACGAAAATTAAAAAGTTTCGTTTTGTGTGATCATTTAAAAAACAAATGAAGTTAGATCGCACTTTTCTTTAGATTGGATTGAACATTAAAATATGCAACTTTGTGCTAATTTAACCTCTTACAGCTTCCGAGATCTCAAGGGTGACCCTTAAATTTTAATAACCCTAAATAATACCTGTATCCATAAAGATTGTTGCAAGTAGAATGTTTTGCTAAGTAAATCTTGAATAATAATTAGAAAAACTCTTTTACCTTTGAAACATTCATAAACGTGAGTTACTCATAACCTACAAATTAAGTGTTTAATATCTTTAATATTAATTTCACGCCTGCACCTCAAAAAATAAACCAAATTCATTATAAACAATAGGAAGAGTCATCCGTCCTTTGTGTACAAATATTATTTTTAATTTTCATTTGCTTTACAGCTCATAATCCTAATATTTTTGTTTTGTTTTATTATTGCGATATCCTTGTTCGGCATTACATCGTAGCTACTAACTGTTGCGCATACATAAAATGCTTACTAGACCTTAAAAAATGTAAGAATTATCTTGCTCGTATCCATTTGTTACTATTGATAAACTAGATATGAGAGAAGTTGTCTGTAAAAGTAGTACACATTTCTAATTTATTGCAAGTACAAACAAATCTATATTTCTACTAAGTTCCAGCAAATAAAATTTTTTATTATAGTAGCACTAAAATCAGAATCTTTTCTGCGAAGATTATTAAAGTTAGTTACTTCTCATCTATAAAAATCGTACACTATTATTAATGTTTTTTCTGAACGCAAATAACAACCTTGTTTGTATCTACTAAGATCGTTGCGTAGCCTAAACTTTATTTTAATACACTTTTTATTAATCGTAGTTTTCCTATAAGTGATATGAATATAAAAGAAAATATTCCACGCGTGCTTTTAATACGATTAGTACTTTTTACTAGATGTCATTTCAAGAACATGTTACACAGGTTTATTTATTAATAAAACAATAATGTTGTACCTACATTATTGTGCGTTTTCTTTAGAACTTTAAAAAAATTGTATTATAATAACTTGTGTATTATACAGAGTATTTCTGAAGTATTCACGATATTTAAGAGGGTGATTAATAAAAAAGATTATTATAATTAGCTGGTTTTTTATAATTTATAGATTTATTAAGTAAAATCTTTCCGGGCATGATTGGTTAATTCCCTGTATTAGAGCGGGACACCCAGTATAAATTTCCAGTTTGTTTTTCTTCAAAAGATACAGCATTTGTCGTTGTTTGTCTGCAGTCTTGGTTATCTAAGAACCATAACTATTTAAATTTTAATTATTATTTCCTATCCGGTTTAATTATAATCTGAGAATTTAAGAATTACATAGTGGTTTTTTTTCATTTGAATCTTTTGTTAAGCGGAAATGTGTTTATTGGCTCATACTAATAAAAGTCTTTATTGTTTCTTATTTATTTTACATTCTAAGTGGTTTTCTGATCTTTAAGGCGTCTTTCAAGTGGCAACTTCTTTTAAGACCCTATGTCGTAATTTCTTCTCTTGAGAAATTGCATTTCACTTAAGTAGGTCTGATTCTGGGGGTTTTTGCTCTGTAAGCCGTTCGCCTTTTTTTAGAAAAAATACTTTTACTAAGTTTGCTCTTTGGAAATCTTTCTGAGACTCCTACCTCACTCAAAACGATCGAATAATTGCAGACCCCCAGGACAAGACAAACATCTTTAAAAAATACACCAACCGTCTCTGTTTAATACTCAAGCCCTTAGCAACGTCAACTACGACGTTTGCCTGGACCCTGACATCGCCCCCCGCCTCGATGATCCTCCACCGAAGCCCAGCTGACTCCTCCCGGGTCATCAGTCCTATCACCAATGAGGGAACAGACGAAGCTCTAGCTTCCGGCAAAGATTTTGCTCCTGGGAACGATTCCTACACCAAAAGAACCCTCCATTACGCTCCTCGTCCTTATATTCAATTGGACAAGGTTCCGTCACTACGGATCCCATCCTCTGACTCCACACCGATGTCTTAGTAACCTTCAGCTCCCAACGTTGCATAACAGCCACGTTTCTCGACATCGAGGAGTTCTTTGATAAAGTCTGCCAAGAGGGGCTTCTCTTTAAGCTCCGAACCACGGAAATCGTCCCCTGCTTCGTCCGGCTAATCAGCAAGTTTTTATCCTCCCTCCCCGAGGAACCGGATGTCCGGCTGTCCCAACTTGCAGACGACACGGCCCTTCGGGTGACGTCTGGAATAGAAAATCCTGGCGTACGATTTATGACGCCAGGAGATTTGGTTCTGATCGCGGAGGATCGGGCCAAACCCGCAAGAAACCAATGCCATTTCACCACAAAGACTTAGACGCTCCTCTGTAACTATGGGGCTCACGCCATCAGTTAAATGCCGAAACATCAGTTTCATCTCCACACTAAAATAGAGCAGCGACTGAAGCGCTGCTTGGACATCGTCCAACTGTGCAGCGGCTTGCTGTCCAGGCTGTCACCCCCGTATGTTATTATACACCTACAAAACCTTCACCAGGCCCATGACCGATTATCAGTGCAGCGTCTTTGCTATCGTATCACTGTATATGCAAACCGGAGACTCAGACAAAAAAAGAGAACCATCTGCAGGATTCTCCGCCTGTAGGGCTTCCACCGTTTGGAGGAAGTGTGAGACGAGGTGGGGATCCCTCCTATAGATGCACGCCTCGAATTCTCAAGATCCCTAAGATCCTAGCTCCACGTCATCACAGAAGACCCAAAAAGAAACCCAAACATCCGCCCTCTGTTCTCATGAGACGTGCCATAAACCTAACCCCCGAGTTGGCAGACTTCCTCCTTGACACCATCGTAAACAGATACAATACACTTTCGTTCGTTTTTGTTAGAATATATCGTTACTACTACATGCTTTTACATTACGATTTTTTACATAACATCTTTTTATTTGGTCAAGTTAAAGTTATAAGCAGGAGAGGCAAGTGTAGGCTTATGTCCTAATTGGAATTTGATGTTTGGGAGAGGTAAACGCTGCACGCAGTCAAGAGATAGGATAAGATGGGTGTGATAGCAAAACTTGCGACAAAACTTCCAGAAAGAATTATGATGTTGCAGCCCCTTATTATATTACCATCTAGGGGTGGGAGGAGTTTTTGTGTGTTAATGCGTTTTTTTTTGTTCTAGTTTGGTTTTCCTACTGAAAGCATAGATCTGTGAATTCCTCAGGATAACACAGCGAGGTAAGTTTTTTCATGACTTTCTCGAAACGTTTTTATTTGTTAATTTTTTTGTTTGTTGTATTATATACCTCGTGAAATATATTGCTAAACTTTCGACTATTGCGTTCAGCTTATTAAATTTATTTATTCAAATTTTCTTGTTTCAATAGTAATATCAGACACTCTAGGTGATCTCTTTTACCTCAATAGAAAACTCTGTTTAGTCTTAAATCTAACGCTCTTGGTTCAGATAACATTACGCTCATAATGCTAAAATATTGCAGTCGTTTTATCGATAAATGTATTACTCACATTATTAATTGTTGCATAGAGTTCTGTTACTTTCCGTCGGCGTGGAGGAGACTATTGGTCTTCCAGTACCTAAAGTTTCTAATCCAAGTAGTTACTCTAACTTAAGAATAATTAGCATTTTACCTTGTATCTCTAAAATTTTTGAAAAGATACTATATAAACAAATATATGCCTTTACTAACAACAACAATATACTATCCGTATGTCAATCCGGTTTTAGGAAGGGTCTTAATACTGCTGATTCTCTCGCCACTGTCACGGATGATATTATAAGCTGATAGGCACATGATAACCGTTCTCGTACTGCTCGATTTCTCTAAAGCTTTTGATACAATAAGTCATAATCTTCTGTGTGCAAAACTTTAGTACTACGGGTTTGTCAATACTGCAGTCAACTTATGAAGACATTAACAGTGATCTTACTTTTATTAAACACCTTTCAGTGCAACACAACCTGAAACTTAACACGAGTAAATCAAAACTATTAGTATTTGGTAACAAACAAAATATTACAGCACCAGATTTAAATCTCAACATAAATATAGATAACGAACTTTTACCAATAGTCAACTCTGCAAGAAATCTCGGTATTATATTAGACACTAAACTACGTTTTAGGCTAGACGTTACAAAACTATTGCAAAAAACCTATTCCTCGTTAAAATTACTATACGCAAATCGTGATATTTTAAACTCGGCTCAAAAGAAAATGCTTACAGAATTTTTAGTCTTATCGCACTTTAATTACTGCAGTTTTATTTATGGTCCTTGCTTAGAAATGTATGATAAAAATCGCATACAGAAGGTTCAAAACTAGTGTTGTCGATTCATCTGCAATTTACGGAAATACGATCATGTATCTAATAGCATTAGCGAGCTCAAATGGCTGAAAATGGAAAATCGTTGGAAATACCAGTTGGGTTCATATACACATGCTCTATTAACTTTCATGCAGCCATCTGCTAACCTTTCTGATAGATTGGTCATTAGGTCTCAAGTTCATTCTGCAAACATTCGTATTAAAGGTATGCTCACAATACCGCAGCATTCAACAACCTTGTTTTGCAGAGGATTTACTTATAATGCTGTCTCAGTATATAACTCAATTCCCTCTCGCATAAAAAACCTTGGTCTAAATAGATTTAAAAGCTCCTTAAAAATTATTTTTTTGAGTCTTCAATAACCACTATGCGTATGTCTAACTACCTAAATCAGAACAAATTAAATTAATCTTTAAGTTAATCTTTATGTGCTATTTTTATATATTTTGTGTAGTCTCCTGGTTAAATAGAGTAGCCAGTGGCTAGATTTCGCCAGGAGGCTACAGATATTGTATTTTTCTTTTTATTTTCAATAAAGGCGATTATTTTTATTATTAATATTATTATCCTTAATTCAGTTTTAGAATCAGTTAAATATCTGAGACATCTAGTAACGTCTGAAGGCATACAAGCAAACCCAGAGAAGGTATCCGCTATGATTAACTGAGACTCCTCCGGTTGACCCTACTAAACCGTATACGTTGCGCATCGACTCCAGTAGTTACGCTATAGGAGCCTCCTGTCGCAGGGTAAAGGACGTGAAGAACGTTTTCAAGCAGGCTACTCACTCACTTCATTATTCAACGACAGAGAAAAAAACTTTAGCAGTGTTTTGAAGCGTAGAGGAATTCTGTAAATACATCAAGGGATCAGAGATCACCCTCAGCACAGACCACCAATGCTTAAGGCGGTTGCTTAGATCGCGGTTACCAACAGGTGCGATGGGTTTCAGTCCTGCAGCCTTTTAATCTGAAAATGGCGTATACTCCTGGCAAGCCTGTAAAAGCGTACGTAGTCGCCAATACGTTATCCCGACCACCAGATGAAGACGACACTGCAGAAATAAACAAGGTTATCGTTGACATACCTATACCTAGAGAGATAACCAATGCTTTCAAGAACGACAACGCAGAAACAGCCTACAGATGGGCAGAGATGGTACGAGGTGTATTATATCGCCAAGACCCGAATGCAAACACCGAAGAGCCACATCAAGGGCGGGTCAGAGACACTAGAAGTGGCAAGAACCTTCCAGAAAATTGGACATATTCGAAATATTTTCTTATTACGGTGATTTTTCTTTGGCTGATTATTATATTGTTTATCATTAATTTGTGAATATTTTGCTTGATTTCAACATACTTTGTCTTATAACTGTGTTATTTTATTGTGTGGTTTTAACTTCCTTACCTGCGCTCAAGGCCGCTGCTGAGTATAGTTGGGTAAGACAATAAGAGGTCTTTGTAAAGTAACGCAAGGTTATTATTTGTCAGAATTGTACATTGTTCCTTCGCACTGTGTGTATGCATTTTACAGAAAAAAATCTGTTCGTGTTAATTTATTATTGATTTATTTATTTATTTATTTATTTATTTGTTTATTTATTTATTTATTTATTTATTTATTTATTTATTTATTTATTTACTAAAAAAAGAAGTTAAAATACAATGTAAAAAATATATTATTTATTAATTATTATTATACATAAATCAGAGACTGCAATTAATAATTATTGCAGATAAACACAGTTTTGTCTAGTGATAAGCTCGTAACCTCTTGGGATTTTTATAATTTACGAGAAATAAGTTTCTTTCATTCTAGAAAGAAAATTAGCAGTTGCCTCTAAAAAGTATTTTAATTTACGAACGTTTTACTCAAGAAAGATAAAGCAATAATAAAAACTGTGAAAATTAGCAGAAATTCTAAAAAAAAATGATTTAATTAAGTTTTTATAACTCCTGCGCGTATAAAATGAATAGATACACTATTCTAATAGAAAGTAAAAGACTTATTTCTCTTCAAGATATGAAAATTATCTTAATATTTTAACTCAATAGTACTAATATTTTCCTTTAATTATTTCTCTGAACCATGTTTTGAACATCAAAGTGGGAAAATCCCATCGATGTTGTATGATAAATTTATTTCCAAAGAAATTTGCAAATGCAAAAGTTTTTATCAAGATTTCGTAAATTTTTTCATATGAAATAAAAAAGATAAAAAAAAAGAATAATTATGCAGAAATCGTTTTTGTGCCACAATTCAAGTGTAGACACTTGGTTGTATTCACGAATTACAATACCTAATACGTTTTTGATGTTGTCAGTAAATTAATACTGGGGAATCACGTCCGAGATAACACCGGGTGTTCATTTATAAGTTCGTGTAGCAGTGCGATAAACTCATTTACAAACAAATACTGCGGTTGATTGTTCAAGTTGATGTGCTCTCTTCTAATACTATCTATTTAATTTAACCTTGTGCATGTAAACATAAGAAACTATTGACAACGAATTAAAATGACGACTAAATATTACACGTTAGAAGAAGTATCAAAAAATAACGGAAAAAGTGACAGTAATGTTTGGATAATTTATAAGTACAGTGTTTATGATGTGACAGAATACCTGAATAAGGAAGAGGTAAAAAGATGTTATTTATGTATTATAAATCGGTGATCGTTACATTAGAGTTATTATTATTACCCATAACTTTGCAACGGGTCTTGATAAAAGATGCAATTAGCAAGATAATGCAAGCAATGTATACGGGATAATTAATTGGATCTGAATACCATTTGCATAAAGGGATAGTGAACCTAAACTGGATTTATTTCAAGGTGAACTAAAAAAGAAAAATCTTGGCGACCTGTAAAACTCGCAACTTGCACGTGGATTGTTGAAAGCAAGTTAGACTTCCGATTAAACAAATTCTTAATTATTAGAGTTCGGATTTTTATGTATTGAGATTTCAAAGGCAAAATCTGGATTCAATTAAACTACCTGATAATTTTCTTGCAAATGTTTCTGATACAAATTGTGATCAGAAAAACTAAAGGAAGCATCTTCGATTAGTGCATGCAGCAATATAATAATAAATTAAAATTATTATCATTTATGAATCTAAATTCATAGAAAAGTGCGTGGCTTCGCCATAACAGGCTGGGCTTGGTATTGTAACGGTTTTTTTTAATAAAACGTTTATTAAATTTTTAATATTTATTTAAACTAAGTTATTACAATTTATTTCTAATATTTATTTTCACTAAATTTATTTGTTTCTATATGTACAGAATAATTTATTTATATCACTAATTACACATTTATTTCGTTCGTAACTACGAGCTTATTCACTGTAGAACTAACTAGAGGCTCTCCTCCCGTTGGAGTATATATATCGTTTCCTCGTTTCTCTCGATTAGCCTAAAAGGTTCACGCCTCTTCTCGCACATTCGGCGATCGGAACGACTGGATAGTTCGAGACTTCTCTGGTATATTCCATTAGTCGCACCTTACAGTATAGTACGCACCGCCTTGTTTAACTTAAATCAACGAAAAGTCGTAGATACAGGCCTTTGTTACTAGACCCGCCTTCATTCGTCAGAGAAATTCATTTTGTTTCGGTTTATAAAGTTTGAAATTACAATTTTTAGGAAAACGATAAAAAAATTTATTTTTTAAATGGTTTTTTCCCCATTAACACTAACAATGGTTTCTCTCCAAATGTTAATCCCCATTTAGATCGCACGATATTGACGTTTGCATAACCTAACAATTCGCCATTTGGGTCAGAAAAAAACAAACAACAAACAAACGTAAGAAACTTAATTCGTCTTTGTCTTACGCATTATCCTACGTAAGTGTGTGTTTCTATCCTTATTGCACTTCCAGGATTTTAAATTTAAATTATAACGCATGTAGATTTTAATAACTTTTTTATTTATTGGGTAATAAACGTAAAACTTTACAGTTTTGCTGATACGAAACGGTGCGGGAAGAAATTTTAGAAAAAATTGCAAAAAGG
Organism: Ignelater luminosus; assembly: GCA_011009095.1. Lineage (NCBI taxonomy): Eukaryota > Metazoa > Arthropoda > Insecta > Coleoptera > Elateridae > Ignelater > Ignelater luminosus. Next base: position 62,775 of record VTPC01001099.1, read on the forward strand.
TATTCTGTTTATACATCTCTGATTTGATGATATATGCGATTCGCCAATAAACAATCGAGTAGCGGGTCATTATAGGTGCGGATACGGATGAATACGAAACATTTACGATCGATTTTTGTAATTTCTATTTCGGGCTCGTGCTCAGAGCGTCAAAGTTTATCCTCATACGCCAGTTTATCAAGCTATCTTCAATTGTTTTAAAACGGTCGAATTTCTCTGGTTTTTCTAAAATCTCACAATCAAGATGGTCTTTTTTTGGGGTACAGCGTTCTTGGGATTTTTTGTAGCTAATGGTTTAAGGTATTCTATAAGAAAAAAAATTAGAAAAAGACCGCGATCACGGCCAACTATGATGCTTCAGAGTCGGTCAAAATTCAATTTTTCTAAATACCCTAATCAAAAAACAATCGAAGATCGTCCGATCCCGATTTATATGTTACGTACTGTTTACTATAAAAATAGTCTCAGATCGGTTGGACGTTTCGTTCCGAAGATATCCGAAAAAAGACATCTCGTCCTAAATGCAAAGGTGGTGATGGAAAAACAAATTATAATCGAACTTTACCTACACCATTATTGTCTAAAAGCTGCCTTCTGGCACATATTTAAATTTCATGGTGATCGGTGAAAATTTAATGTTTTTCGCTATTTTTCGTAAAGGTCAAAATCAGCAATACTCTTTCGTTTTTCATCGGTAGACTTTTGCATGGACTAAAGCCAGTTGATTGTGATATAAAGTACCGACACCGAACAAAAAACGATCGCAAATTGAGCTCAATAACGATTTGACAGGTTTAAACGTCTGTGTAGAAGTTTGAGGTTATTAAAATTCAAATTTTAGAAAAAAGTAATTATCAATGCTTTGTTGTTACGTATTCTTTTTTTTTGCAAAGTTTATATGAGCAAGTGCATATTTTTTATTTCCTCGCCGTTATTCTCATCACTTTCACACTTATTTTTTTTACAAATTGCTGTACCATAAAACAGATTTCGTGGTGGTTGCTCAACCGTTTCTAAATAAATCGTGTTAACCCAAATAACTCTGTCATGTAATTTGCATGATCAGATCAAAAATACAAGTTAAGTTTTCGAAAATGCATTTTTTATTACATTTTTCTAAAATTTAAATTTTAATAACCTCAAACTTATAAATTGACGTTTAAACTTGTCAAATTTAACGTAGAGCAACAGCGCCTCTAGCAGAAGAAAATCGTCATTGAGCTCAATTTGCGATCGTGTTTTGTTTGGTGTCGGTACTTTGTATCACAATCAACTGGCTTTGGCATGGACCACTTTGCAGTGATCTCTAGCGGTGAAACCCGAAAAGATAGAGAACTCATATCGCCGGTTTTGTAAACCTCTACTGAAGTAGAACAAGATCCTTAAGTTTCATTTCGATATCTTTTAAGAATCGAAATCCACTCTCTACTGACGGATGCTTATGGAGTCGGATTTGATCAACTGTTGGTGGCTAGATAGGCCGCTGGCTTCTAAAGACAACGCTTCTACTTCCAATTCTTCAATGCTGCGCACTTGGGCACGGGAAGTTTTTGCCGTGTTTGCTGCCAGGAGGCGCACCATCGCTGTCTACAGTAAGAATTTTTGAGATGAGATTTGTTCATTGTTGTTGTTCTCTTGTTTTCACAACAATAAGATTTTCCATGGCTTACTGTTTTTTAACTGATGAGCATAGAAACTACAAAACGCTATTGGAGAAGAACACGAATCATCGCAACCTCTATTGAGAATTTCAGGAACTAGTTTGAGGGTGATCACATCGTTTGCCATAACAGTAAAGAATATCGTTAGAAACAATCATAAATGTTATAAGTCTTCAGATTTGGAGATTTATAGCCAGCACTGGCAATGTTGTTTGTAGCTGATAATTACCCATACCTTCCGCCACCTTGATATATTTTGACGAAATTAGCGCCATCTCTTGATTGGTGATTTTCTCCTATACCTTTTTCTTGTTAAAAATAACGGAGTTAACAAGTTAAAAAGAATGAAATTTAGGCTATAACTCGAAAAATAAAACCAAAAACTATAGAATTTTTCTTTTCATCAGTGACTTTTGTCTAGAAAAGTTTTCTGTGTACAGCTGCATGAATCAAAGGTGCTCATTTAGTATCTAGCGTCAGATTTGGGACACACTGTACAGAACGGTAAAATACTTTCTCTAGCGGATGGATAAACAATGCTATGAGGTTAAAAATTCTCGTGTGTGTATTAACTTTGTAAATATAAATATTCGCTATGTAACATACAGTATGTTATAAAAACTTCTGAATTATATGCCGCAATATTTTTTCGAAAAGTGGTTTATTTGCCTAGAAATCCGTTCTCTTATTAATATAAAAATAAAATAGTATTAACAGTATGTAATACTTTCACACGGGAAATTTCCATGCAACTTATAATACTTGACATGTTATGTATGAAAACCAAATAATTATTATGCAGTATAACCACAGAGTTCGCCTAAAATAAAAAATTCTAGACTTACCGCTTGATAGTCATTTAATTTGTTTTCCAATAATTAGTATGATAACACATAAACATTAGCAGGAAATAATTCTAATCATATTTCATTCATGGCGTAATAAAAGATATAAATTGAGATTACCAAACAATACATAATTTGTAATTCAGAATATATGCTCGTTTTAAGGTCATCTCAAACAAGGGACTTCCCAGTCGGTGCAGTAAAAGAGAAATACAGCGGCTGTTATTTATAAACTAATCTTTTATCATAACAAACTATCCAGAGTTAATAAAAATCTTTTATTTTTTAGCATCCTGGGGGTAATGAATTAATAGAAGAATGGGCGGGAAAGGACGCCACAAAAGCGTTTGATGATGTCGGACATTCGAGTGATGCTAAATCTATGTTGAAGACATACAAAATTGGAGAGCTGGTCGAGGTAGTTTATTTAAACTTTCCTTTACTATCACATTTCCTCTAAATAAATGTTTTTCAATATTAGAAACAAGTTTCGGTAGGCTTTAGAAGGATTACGCATAGAAACTAATCTTAATCCAATTAAATCACTGAAAATCGTTTTTGTTAACGGTAGGAAAACAATATATTTACTAATTCTAGTATGGTAATAATACGTGTAGTCGGGGCTAAATATTATCTGTTAAATTATATATAATCTTCTGCGCACGTACCTTTTATCTTAATACCATTAAGATGTCAGAACGAATTTACAGTAATTTATTAGTGGGATTAAAGTAACCATTTTTAGAAATTCTTATGTTGGTTTTGTTTAGTGGAATAAACAAAAATTGAAATTATGTTATCATTGTTCATTCCTATAAAAATAGAAGATTAAAATCTTACTTTCCTCTATCAATACATAATTCACAAGGTTAGATCAGACTGATTATCGTAAAAACAAAACTTTTCTTTGCTATTTGATGAGCTATTTAAAAATTTTTTGCTGGAAGTTCAATTTTTAATAACATGACAACTTGATTTTTTGTCAAACTACTGTTTCCTACAAACTACCTAGAATGCATCGTTTTCTAATAAAATCGGATTTTTCAAGACCTTTCAAGATTAACGGCTCATCCCAAAAACAGAATGCAATTACTATTAGCATCGCATTCCTAAACAAAAATTAATCCTACTTTGTCCTACTTTTTCTCTAAAGTGCACTCTCTCTTTGAGATACAGGGTGTCAAAATTTCTGGTCTTTAATTAAACTTTGACACCCTGGATTTCAAAATTTACTGAAAAAGTTATGCGACAGAAAAAGCTTAATTTTTGTAGAAGAATGCGATACGAGTAACTGCATCTTATTTTTGATATTAAGTATTACCTTACCATAAGGCGTTGAACATGAGACGTTTTAAAAAATCCGATTTTACTAGAAAACGACGCATTTTACGGAAAAAGTTGAAGAGTAACTTTTTGTTCGAAATGCTGATTCCGAAAATAGATTTTCTAACTTTTCAGTGGCATAACAATTCTTTTTAGCGTAGGGACTGTCACCTCCAATTCTACGCCTCTGGTAAGGATATCAAACTCAAGACAACATAAAATAGTAGACACCTTAGAGCAGGGGTCGACAATTAATTTCTAGTGGGCACTGCCGTAGCTAAACAAAATTTTACTATAGGCAAATCGTCATTTTTGCGTCCCCTTTACCCCAGTGGACTAATAGTGAAGAAAACTATTTTATTGTATGACGTTTTGTTTAAAAATAAATTCGTCATTTCCTTATTGCATGTTTTACAATTAATTATTATTAGTAATTAATTATTATTAATAATTAATTAACTAGCTACATATCAAAATAACAAAAAACTGGGACTAAATCTAGAATCCGAACAATAAAAAAGCAGAAAAAACAAAACATAATACTACTCCTGGGCCTGGAATCTAAAACTTTCAGCTTCTTGCAGAAACTGTACGGGATCCCTTTTATGCACAAATCTTTAATACACTTTTCTGTGTTGCTAAGGCTCGTCTTTAAAAACAACGCACCATTTAAAAACTCAAGATCAGCTCAGAGTTTATTTAACTTTTTGTAACGATTACATAATTGGGAACTTATGTAATCCACAACGTGGAGTATTATTTGCTTTTATTTCACATCTGGAGTCAAATTAAAGTCAGTTCGAAACTCTTCGGGCAGACATTCTTTTAATTTTCCTTTTGCTCATTTCTTTGAGTTCTATAGAAATATCACAATTCTGGCATATATCCTTAGCAGCTGTCACTTTTAGCAAAACAATCGTTTTTGTAATTCTTGATCTCTTCCAGTAATCCTTTGATACATTTACATATTATATCAACTGTCAAATTCTTCTTTTACAGCAAAAGATTTACTTATTTAATGTTTTCCAAAATAGAATACCAAATAACCAAAAGAATCACAAATTCGAATTGCCTGAGTTCTTTTGTAAACTTTTCGCCGCACCAACAGTGTCTTCAGAGTAAATGGCTAGATCAGTCATTTCTTGTAGACAAGATAGAAGGTCTTTGAATCGAATGATCACTGCTCTTAGGGCTAATGTTCTCGAAGACCACCTCATGTTATTAAATCCTTTTAATGTTAATTTTAACGTACATTTAAGCTTATCCCATCTGATTGCAGAGTGCACAAAAATATCAAAAAGGTTCTGAACTGTTTCAAAAAAGGTGATTATGTCATAGTTAACCGAGGCACTATACAGTTCGGTTTTTGACAGCAATTCCAACTATTGCAATAGGTTCGTTTTGAATTTATGGTAAGAAGTATTTTGCTGATTTGTTTTCCGAGTCTATGTAATGTTTAATGATTGGGTCCTAATGGATTAGCAGCTCTTTGTAAAAGTTCTCCGGAATTTAAGTGTCCTTCAACGGATTCTCGCAATGCCTTATTGTTAATGCAAAACAAAATTGCATCCAAAATACATTTTAAAATATTTCTTTTTCGTTTCGGAAATAATCATTTGTTTGGATTTCTTCCGTAGCAAAGTGATTTTGGTCGATATTCACTTGAAAAGTTTTTAAGTCGATAATGCATTTTTTATGGGAAGCCGAATTCTCGTGCCATTTTATTCTGGCACCAATGTTACGCCGGTCGCTAGATCCTGTTTTCTGTATAGAGAATTGGGTACAAACAACAAACAAGGAAAACAATAAACTGCATCACGTTCTACACAGTAAAAAATTCAAATCTTGTGAATACTATCTCCATTTGGTAAAATTCTGTAGAAAGATTTTTTAGAAAACTGTCTATTCTTTGTTATAGGATAGCACTCTAAATGATCTCCACGAGAGGCCCTTTTGTTACCAAAAGTCCGAGAAAGTCTTTTTTCTAAACATTTGTTGACCATTAAAACCTAGTGTGCTTTTGTCAGTCATAAATTTAATAAAAATCCAATTCGTACTGCTACTACTCATTTGTTGTTTAAAAATGCACAAAAATTGCAGAGAACAGATAGTTTTAAACTGACGAATTATTTTTATCATTGTCCCTTATTTAGTTGCGTTTTTTTTTAGGACGAAGAAATTACATTCTTTTCTAGAACTCTTATGGCACCCCTTGCCTTTTGCTCGCCTAGGCGCGTGCCTACTCTGCCTACCCATAGCTACGGCCTTGCTAGTGAGGTCCGGATAATGAAAACATTTTTTAGTAAGGTCCAGAGAAAAAAAATCTGTAATAACTAGCAACAGTTTTTATTTTAGTTTGATTGTTAGATACTCAAAAACTAGATATTCCCTATCTCTGCAAAATCTTGAAATCTTGCTGCAAATTCTTTCTCAAAATCCGTCACAAAACTTAAAAATACTTCTTCTTCCTGTATTCAATAACTCTTGAAAATTGAATACATTCCTCATTTGCAATGTCCTTTTCGAATATATCTAGCTTGCGACGGAAAGCAGACACACTTTGTATCAGATCACATATTAATTTTCCGTTTCCTTGCAACTCGGTATTAAACGCATTTAAATATTTGAGAATGTCTTTAAGGAAAGCCACAACTAGCATATTGTATTCGTTAACTAGGAATCCTAAGTACCTCCCTGCTTCTTCCGTTTCCAAGTTTCCCAGAAATGTGGTCACTTCTCCTTTTATTTGCTAAAAGCATTCAATTATTTCGCCCTTACTCAGCCAGCGAACTTTGTTGTGTTGCAGTACAGTGATTGCAATTGATTGAGGATGGTTTGAATTCGCGCCGAAGTTTTTCACGTGATAGGTTGGCTATATTATGTAAGCGTTCAGGGTCAGCCGAAAGCAGTGTTGTCAGATGTATGCTGTAAACGTGAAATTTTAATTTAAAAAAAGTAAAATGAGTCCTTATAGTGTTAAAGATAACACTAAAATGCTAAATCTGGCAACACTACCCCCGGATGATCCTAAACGCTTACACACTATGGCCAACCTACCACGTGAAAAACTTCGACGCAAAATTCAAACCATCCTCAATCAATTGCAATCACTCTGTATATCAGTATGCATCAAATCACATTCAGACAGAAACTCCTTGAACTGTCTGTGCTGAAGAGCAGAACGAGACTTCATAAAATTGATCAACTTAACCAAGCTTTCGATTACATTCTTCGGTCTAGCACCGAGTTTGCCACAGAGGGATGTCTGGTGAATTATGCACTGATAGGATATTATCATCCCAGCATTCTAATCCCTAATTCTGTTTACCAAACCCTTTTCCTTGTCAATCATTGTCGGGGAACCGTTAGTTGAAGTAGACACAATTTTATCATAATTGAGACTTGTCATAAAATCATCGAAAACCTTAAACAAATGTTTTAAACATTGTCTGGGTAATTATTGGTGTTATGCTGCAAAGCTGAATTAAGTGTAATGCTGGAGATGTTTATCACTGTCCTTCTACCAACCATATGAAACGTATTTTAACAACGACCAACAATCGATGTTAGTTTTGGCTTCAATAAAGATTATCTAAATGATTTTCACAAAAACGAGCCCAACAGTTAATCAATCAACATTCAAGAGTCACGCAGTATATCGGCAGCAGTATTATCTTATTGATTATGCAGTAACTAGCCAATCTAATGTAATGCAGATTAGAGGCCTGCACGGGCCCAAAGCTTGGGATTAGGTCGAGCCGGGCCTCATTTTAAAGATTCATCGGGCTCTTATACTGAACCTAAGCGGTAAAGTTTTGTACTGTACCGTAGAAGGCTGTACGGGCCGGGTTTCTTGTTCTGGCTTCGTGAGTCTTTCAGGGTTCTCGGACCTGTCCGTTTTCATGGCCCTGTCGGGTCGTTCGGACCTCTTGAGTCGTTCAGGGGTCTCTGACCTGTTCGGCTTCCTAGCCCTGTTGGGTCGTTCAGGCCTCTTCAATCGTTCAGGGTTCTCTGACCTGTCCGGCTTCCCGGCCCTGTCGGGTCATTCGGACCTCTTGAATCATTCAGGAGTCTCGGGCCGTTTGGACTTCCCGGCTCTATCGGGTTGTTCAGGCCTCTTGAGTCGTTTAAGGTTCTCTGACCTGTCCGGCTTCTTGGCCCTGTCGGGTCGTTAACGGCCTCTTGAGTTATTTAGAGACCTCATGCCTACTGGGCCATCCGGGCCTCTTGAGTTGTTCAAGAGTCTGGGGCCGTTCGGACCTTCAGGGACTGTCGCGGCCTCTCGAACTTTTCCGGTCGATCAACGTTACCGGGTTTTTTTCAGACCGCGTCAAGTTTACTCCAAGTCGGACCGGGCCGAACCGAGCCTAGGAATTTCAGCCCGTGCAGGACTTTAATGCTGATTGTTTCGGATATTCCAAGGATTGAAAATCATAATGTTAGATCGATTTTTTTATTCTAGAAACAGAGGCCCAAAGCACCTGAGAGCAGACCGTTTCAAGATTAACTGTACATCCAATATAAATAAAATTTGTGAAGGTTAAAACTACTTTAATAAGCAAACAAGAATTGATAAGAAGAAAAATGTCCAAAACACATACTTTGCGGGGTAGGCCCATGGCTAAAATGACGCTGATATCAAAATTTAAGGTTAGTTGACGAACATACGACTATTCTTCGAAAATGACATTGACAAGTATGTACCCATTAGAAAAATGACATAATAATAAAAAAGTATTAAAGCACTCTACTTACTAAGGGTCTAGCATATACGCAACGCTGATGCTTCTGCTGGTTTTTCTTGCTCGCTCATGCACCGGAGCACTATAGCCGTGCTACACTTGTAAGACAACAAACATACCTGCAGTTTATCTTTACGTGCTGCACTACGGGGGGAGACTTGTTATGGAAATCTTGGAGAGTTGTTTTGTAGTGTTGCTTTAAGTTGCCACTTTTAACAATGGCGACCGTTTTGGTGCATATGTGAACGGCTCCAGTCTTTTCAGGCAGCGTAAAACAATGCTGTTCGGTCCACTCAGTCAGAAGCTTCCTATTCTTACTGTCAACTTTATGTTTTTTAGAAAACATGATACCTACGCAGTTTTACTTAAGCACACGATTGGGACAAATATAAGATTAACTAAATAATTCGTACAGTCGGACGCTTGTACCAAATACAAATGTAAACGAACAAATGAATTAGGAGTAAATAGATAGATAGCAAATAGGAGATGTAGATAATGAGCCAGAACCGACCCCCACTCCCCTAATGGTGACAAGCACGCACACAATCTCGGCCCAAAGCAAGGCGATTGGCGCCGAGCGCATGTTGATACTTGCAGCTCTTGGGTTGCAACTAGCGGTCTAGATCTTTGCACTTTCGGACCGCGGTCTTCCAGTTGCCGATCCTTACCTTTGAGTAACAAGCATGTAGAAATTGCCATTTCGTTTTTGAAATATTGCAAAAACAAGAAACTTTAAATGATACTTTAACATCCTGTATCTCGGAAACGATGCACTTTAGAAAAACACTTATAAGGCAAAGTAGGTTTAATCTTTGTCGGGGAATGCGCCTGCCAAATATTTGTAGTAATTCTTACAAGACCCTGTATAATATACATTGCTGTGGATTTATAGAAAAATTATAATACCTATTCGGGAAATGACTGCGAAAACAACAGAATCTTAGATACGCAAACAAGTGAGCATCAGAAACAACAGTACGCTTACTGCTTTTTTTGAGGCTCTTTTGTTTCTATGTGCTATTTTCGCCGTCGCATAGTAGGAGATTAGCTAATCTAAATGAACAAATATCAGGTTGTTACAGTCTCTGTTTAAAAATGGCATCTAATTATTTACTTTTATTGTATATTCATAAAAGAAAAACACTAAGCAAGATTGAAACATTATATTGTAACGTGTTATACTCCTCATAAAAAGCCTTAGATGAATTTTTTAGATTGTTTTTGCGCCAATTTCATTTCATTTTCTATTTTCATGTTATGTGCTCAATCTTTGAGACTGTAGATGTAATTGTTTTCTATACATAATCTTTCTCGTTGCAATATTTCTAAAATTACTTCTTTAATACAGAATTTTTGTTTCGCTTATACAGATCTCACTTGAATATTTGAGAATAGGCAACACGTCTTACAGTTCAAAGCCGGCTTTTCTTTAAAAACTTCAACCCTTGTTAATTGAACCATAATTTGCTGTGAATTTAAAAACTAACAGAAGTCAACTGTTTGACATTTGTGTGGTTATATTTCCTGTTTAACGTTTGTACAAGGCTGTTCATGTTGTTTACTTTCTTTTTATTAAATAAGTTTTCTTGTTTATTATTAAATTCTTAATGTTTTATAATAATTAATAATTATTCTCACTGTTCTAGAAAAACTAATTTTTATCTCTAACCAGCATAAATTGAAGAATTGATAAATTGACATCGACACGTTTTATAGAAACCAAACTATACAAACATGGTCCATTTTATTTTTAAAATCTGTAATTACACAAAGGTATCTCTGAATTGTGAGACGTGTTGCCTATTCCCAAACATGTACTTACTATTAATCGCGTAAAATCACATAATAAGAAAACACGAAAAACGTATACATGCAATAATGACGTAGTACTGGGTAATATATTTGCTTGGTAACCAAGGAAACAAAACAAAATTCAACTTTGTCAACTTCAAAATTGTCAATTATATTACGAATGCACGTTGCACCGACATCGAGTATTTTAATCGACAAGAATATCACCAGAGTCAAGAATAGTATTCGTAGGACTAATCAACGAATAAGAATCAAAAATGAACAAAAAGAAATAAATTTTATTTACAAAAATGCAAAATTCAATTTCACTTATAGTTATTTACTACAATATTAAAGATACAGCTCTGTCAAACATAAAAAATACCCGAAACCATTCTAAAACCAAGTCACGATACGTACATTCTAACCTAACTTACCGCGCGTCACTGTCATTTCCATAACCTAGACAAAAGTGAGCAAAAATTCTGCTTATAGCGGCTTTTTAAGGAAATTACTCTAAAGATACATTACTTTTATGTGTATGTTTATCGATTTTGCTGCTGTACAACACATTTTTAAATAAAGATATTAAGTTAAAAGTTGCCTGATAAAAATAAATAAAAATAAACCGTGTAGCAGTTTATACCTTTGAACACTTTCTAAAAACTAGAAATTCGAAGAACATTGACTTTTGAGAATGTGACGGACACGCAATAAACCTTCACGGAAAAGGGTCTTACTTATACCTGTTAATTCCTAGAAAATATTCTCAAATGTTTTGCACGCTATAAAATTTTCACGGAAAAAAGGTTTTGCCGTTTGTCAGTTAATTCCTTTCAAACGTACTTCAATATTTCTTTGAAATATCTTAAACATCCCACATTGTAAATTTTCTAAGAAGAATTTTGTTTTTGTCTATTTCCTCTTAAAGGACCTACAGCAATATTTCCTTGAAGAACTAACACAAAATTTCTGTCGAAATTGTCAAAACATGATTATTGTATTTTTCCTACGAAGACTACTCTTTGCATGCGCTAGAGATATAAAAGCTTGTCGTTATTTACAGGGACATTCATTATCTTAGTTCGCACAAGATTCAACAACATAGTTTTGCGACAATTAACCTGTTTATAAACTTTAATAAATAACATTATATTATTTTATTAGTTATTATTTATTATAAAAAACGCTACACATTAGAACTTCTACAACAACATAGTCAGGTTTACAATCTAAAAACCAAAAATCACTACATACTACAGTGTGAAAATTAACATTGGGAATTTAGGTAAGGATCAACCACAGCTATAAGGGCTATAAGCTATAGATGCTTTTTGATTGGACAAAACAAATGAAAATTAAAATATAATAAAAAATTGTCAGAAATCTTTTGATAAAGTTGTTTAATAGTTAATAGCTGTTGAGCTGGGTTTGTACTCGTCATTTGTATTTAATTTAAAATTGAATTTGTCATTAAACAATGTTAATTTATACTTGCTCTCTTAAATAGTAATTGAAGAATGCGTAAATTTGAGGTTATGGCCAAAACACGCATTTTTCTCTGCATTTTCTCAAGCGGATGCTTTTTTCCATCTCAAATTAGTCTGAAAGCTTTTAAATTAAATGATAAAATATTAAGTTAAATATTAAATGATTGAATATAAACCCACCTTGTTGTAGTTGATAATTACTTCTTGTCATTTTCTTCTTCTTTTATAAAATCACAACTTCTAAATTAATTTTGCGTTTTTTTATTGAAGAACAAATTAAAAGACCACGCTGGTGCTAAGATTTTATTAAAAACTAATGCAAGTTTACAAACACAAAACAATTTTGTACAACTGATAATGATAGTATAACCTCACTTTCTGTTATGGGCACTTATTTTTCCATTAAACATTTCCCACGCAACATTTAATTTACTATTAATGCTTCTTTCAATAAGAATTAATTAATTTTTGTAATAGTTATAGTACTGAGATATGAAGTTCTAAACAACTATTTTAGAGCAACAAATGTCAAATTAATTTAATCGCTTGTTTCATTTTCGACCAATTACATATCTCAATATGGACACAGCTATAGTTGATCCTTACATAATTAAATTATGTTTTTTGTTTGTTAACAATGTTAAAAACACGATAATAATGTATAGTACCTAGTTTCGAACCAAGTCTTGGTCATTTAGCATGAAGTTTACCGAGGTTAATTTTCCCAAGTTCATTGAACACTGCTACCACACCACCCTACAAAGTTTTGCACATTTTGCATTTTGTTTATCTCAGTTTATATCTCAGTTTTTATAAAAAGTTTGTGTTTACAACCAACTGCTATTCATTTGTTTATCTGTTACAATGTTGAATAAAAAAGAAAAATTATTTCATTATCATCAACAGTTGGTAATGTTGAAACGTCGTTTAGTGCGCAAGTCTAGAATAGAATTTACCATCAAAATAGGTTCGAATCTAGTCTGTCAATCTACTTTTTAGCAGCTTCTAGGATGAAAAAAAGAATTGCATTTCACATTATAAGGAACCATCCTAGACGTCTAGGTTTTAATTTATTGCGAGAAAAAGATTAAAAATAGGATAATATCAATCAGCCTCAAGAGTGTAGTCTTTTGCATAAATAATGTCGCAATTTCTTGTTGTAAATAATGGATTAATCAAATACACAAAGTCTAATTTCGTATAATTTATCCAAAATCTCTTTATATACTCTTGGACAATATATTTTGCCTGATTAGTGCTAAGTCAGACCTTGGATATTTGATTAATCCACTAATTAAAATAATAAATTGTGACATTATTTATGCAAAAGACTGTACTTTGAAGTCTCACTAAAAGTTACTAAATGAGTATTTGTAAGTTAAAGATCCATCATTTGTGTAATTTTTAAATTAATATGAGTTGTCAATATATGTACCTAGTGATTTTTAGTTTGTAACTCTGAATATGCTGTTTGTTTTACACTGCAAAAATGTGGTAAAATCAAAGCCTACTTTGAATTCTATAATAGGAAACACGGACTATATATTAACAACCTTCACAACTCATGTTTATTTAGAAAAATGACACATATGACAGACATTTAACGTATAAATATTTATTTAGTAACTTTTAGTGAAACTTCAAAGTACACTGTTACAAAAATATCATGGCTAGGACTACTCCGAATTTTTAGTATAACAAATTAACTTTCAAGGAGAAGTACTAATTTATAATATAATTTGTTATTTTTAGAAGGACAGAAATAAATCAACAAAGACTAAAACCAAAGATGAAAACGGAAAAACAGTAACATCAAAGAATGAAAAATCAGAAAGGCGGTTAGTATACATCATTGTATTTATTTTAGTTATTTAATTAACAATATTTATTTTAATAATATTTGTTTGACTTTGTTTTCAGAAGCTGTGTATCAATAATTACATGCGGATTAATAGCATAGGCAAATATAATGTTACAATTATTGACTTATATTTAAATTATTGTAGTATCATTTCTGGTCCAAAAATAAGAGTTTTTTATTCGGATATTTTTAATATTGATTTTGGTCATCAGAGCCTTGTTTATTTATTGCTGTTGGTGGTTTATCAGCTTATCTTACACGATAAACTTTTTGAATTTTATAGTAATTTTTTAATTGTAATTCCATTGTCATATCAATTATATTTAGTAACTATTCCACATTCGGCTTATTTTAATAATTAATAAAACGAAATCTACCTGTTGTAAGTTCAGTGTTTATAGTATAACTTGTTGAGAAACTTTTCATAATTGGAATTTTCTAAAACCGTTTCAAACACCCAGATATAATCTTCGTGGTCATCAGATTTTTGTATAGTATAGTAAACTAGAAAGAACGAGTGATAGTAAAAACTTCAAGAACACAAGCATAATATTTGTCTCTAAATTCCAGAAATACTTGTGCCCCTGAACTAAAACCAAGAGAATCAGGCCTCTCAATCAGTAGTAGATACATTTGGTTCAAATACGTCCCTTTCAAGTGCTTATTCTACTGTAGTATCGACTTCAAGGAAGAAATAACAAGCTCTCAAATCACCAAGATTCCGTTCTTAAATAAAAAGAACACTAGAGCGTTTATCCACAAAGATTAATCGGAGTAGAGCAATCGCAACGCTCTTCAATCGTATAATTTTCTGAACGCTTTGGAGCAGAGCTGTAAACACAGAAATTGTATACAAATATATCCTAACCTATATTTACTTTAAAAGTTCGATGTTCGAACTTCGAAGTTTCGAAAAAGATGAACAATAGAAATATTGTGAGTGTTATGTCGCTTATAAATGATATTAATAACGCATGAATTAGTTAAATACGAACATAACCTCATAAGCATCGTAGTTTTTGCCAGTTTTTACAGTTTTTATTCTTTTGTGCCCAGTCTAAAGTAGATATAAAAGATGGTGCTTCGAACGTTTGTACTTTCAAAATCTGAACGCGTAAGGCCCCTTTGTCACGATGCAAGATTTTGTACAGTTTTTCAAGGGCGCATAATTACATCGTTGCAAGCAGAGAAATACCTTTCAGAAAACTGTACAATATATTGTGCAGAAAATTTTAGAATTTGTTTTATTTTTTGTGCAAGATCTGCGCCGATCCAGGCGCAGAAGAGCTATTTGTATAGTGTGCGTACACTAAATGAACTTAATTTTCATTCTTCATAACCAGCTAATCTGTATAGCTAATCTCACACCCTCGCAAAGTCTTGAAGATTTCTACGTCAGTTGCAGATGATTTCGTGGATTATTGTGTGTTTTATAGGTTAGTAGAGTCCTACTTAACCTCAAGATTTTCCTAAACACAAACAAATTGGCTTTGACCTTTGAAATAGCCAACCCACACCTTGAGCCAACCTTAGTACACAAAATATTACTCATAATAATAATAATAATAATAGTGCGCATGCTCATTCGTAAGAATTTGTACAAAATTTAGCTACTGTTGCAAACAGCCAATGTAATAAAACTTGTAAAAATTTGCAGAGTTTTTGTATGCAAATCTTTGTACAAAACAAATGTACAAAATTTTGCATTGCGACAAACGGGCCTAAGAGTAATTTAGTACGATGCACTCTTGTTATTACTGAACGCAATTAGAGTACTACAGATGCGTTTTATTTAGTCCAGCGTAATTTCTGAACGGAACCCAACAGTAACAAATGAATAAGATTCTGCTTGAATAAGTTTGCTTATTTCACGTCCAGATCAATAATGATAAATTGTAACCAATTCGGATATTTTGTATAAATTACGTGTTGAAAATCTGTTATTTTATTATTAAATTATAGATGTGTATATTTATTAAAATAAATTAATTGATATTATACTTCTTTTAAAATATTGCTAATAAAATGTTAAATTCAGATAAAGAACATTATTTAATGCATTCTTTACAAAACTTGAGATATACAGGGTGTCTCTAAAAGGTTGGGACATAGCTTAACTGCAGACTCCTGGGATAAAATTAAGAAGATTTAACCCAACTTACCTATATTCAAAATCGCCTCGTTAAGTTGGTACAAGGCGTCAAAGTTTTCTGAAAAAAAATTAATTTTGTGTATAAAAATAGTAGGCTTTGATCTATTTTTATAATTTTCGGTATAGTATGTTTTGTGACTATAAATCACGTTGCGAGATGGTTTTGGTCTTCATCAGTAAGTTGTAAGTGTATTAAACAAAAATGTTGCAATACAAATTTGTTGTTGACTTTTTAGTGCCTAGGCTGAAAACTTTCAATTGTTTTTTCCAAAAAGATATTTTCTTTAGTAACATTTTTTGTATCTTTGTAATTTTTGATAGGGCTTAACGTTTATCCACAAAAAAGCAATATGACATCGCAGGTAATCCAAAGTTTATTACTGATAACTAGTCTTAAATTACAACAAAAAAATGCTAAACTAATTACTTAGTTTTTACCTCACTAAACTTCTGTGATTTTGACATGTAACAAACAAATGATACTGGTTTGCCATTTAAAGATGGGTATTCCGGCTAACTAGATTATTTCTAGATTATTCCTATCAAAAAAGCATGATCATCAGATAAGATTTTATTATGAAAACCTATCGAAGCCTACTATTTTTATACGCAAAATTAATTTTTTTTCAAAAAGCTTTAACGCCTTGTACGAACTTAACGAGACGATTTTGAATATAGGTAAGTTGGGTTAAATCTTTTTATTTTTATCCCAGGGGTCTGCAGTTAGGCTATGTCCCAACCTTTTGGAGACACCCTGTATAAATTCAGAATTACGCTTAGAATTTTGTATTTAAAAAGCAATACCTTTTGAGCCAAGAACCGTAGATAATAACGGTGTGTTGTGAAAGGCAACCTAGGAAATAGGATTATATTAACGTAAGCAGCGTTATTTTCATTATTTTATAACAATGTATGTTAGTATTAATAAAGTTGTACAAGTGGTAGGGGAACAAATCTATATACGTAGGTTATTTTTGGAATTTGATGTGTGGTGCCAGTGTTGTCACTTGTAGGGCTTGTAACGATTTGACGCTACACAGCGACTTTTTATGAAAAATGCGACGTAGCAGCAGTTTACAAAAACTGGGTTAAACATGGTGACATTTTATCGTATTCGTCTTTTATTTAAAAATCTACCACTTGCTATACATTATGGGAGTAATCAATAGATATGGATCAACAATATCATTTTAATATGACACAACGGCAAAAGTTTTATTAATACACAGCCCGACAAGCAATTGCTTCTTAAAAGAAGTGTTAATTTTAAAAGATTCCAAGCTTGTCCCTTGTACATATTGTAATAATCTGTTTGTATAATTGATGTTATAATTTAAACTGTCAAATTTTTGATAATTTTAGGTTAGATGTTGAAATGACAATTCTCTATTAAATTTTATTTTTAAATATTGGTCATAGACTACTATGCTATAATCAGAAGCGAATTTAAGTTTGATTGCGCCCTAGGTCTATTTTGATATGGCACCATTTTTGTTTTTGAAAGGTGTATTATATAAAACATACAGGGTGTCCTGTAAATGCCAATAAAACTTCAGGTAAGCATCTTCTTCTTTGAGTGCTTATTGCAAATCTGAAAAAAGAAAATTTCTCCTCTGCTTAGTTTTCTTGTACAAGTGGTCAGAAATTAACATTTTCAACACTAAATAAACAGAAACCAAACAATCGAATCTAAATCCAAATTCATTACGAATTCAACAAATAAATCTGTTGAAACAATAATTACTCTTGATACAGCACAGGACTGTTATATTTCTCTTTTTGAACTTGCTGTTAAAAATTGAATTCTTACCAAAAAATCGATATGACAAACATGCAAATCTTGGATGTACTGATAAATCCGATGCAATTTTTTCAAGTTTTGACAATTTTATGGTCCATTATCACTGGAATAAAATTGACGAATCTCTGATTTCTGGCGATACTTTAGTTTCTGTATTCGAATAATTTTCTATTTGCATGCAGCAGCGTTGCTAAGTTTAAATTTCTTTTCTTGATTCGTGTGACAAATCTAAGTACGTTGGAACATTCGTGTTTTCAATTTTGGCATCTTAAAAGATTGAGTGAGGCTGCTATCTTTATTGGCATTTACGGGACACCCTATATAATAATAAAAATATAAAAAAGTTTGTTTAAAGTGACCTTAATAGTGTACCTTATAATGCATAATTTCTCTCTTTAATTTATTGTTTATCGTAAATTACAAGTGTATAGTCAAGAGATTTCGAATTTATATTAGTAATTGGTGAATTAATATTTTCTTTTATTTCAATAATTAGATACTTAACCATGTTAAGGTATAATTCTCCGGTGAAAAAAATAATATTTTTGAGACATCTCTAAAATCTTTTTATAGAGTCACCGGGAAACTCCATGAATTTCTAATTTTTATCGTCTCTCAAATTGTGTAGTCTTTCAAATCCATCACTGGCTATAATTTATACCAATAATTGTCAATAAAATTTCTGACACTTATTTGAATTTAAGGATCTTCTTACAATTTAATAAATTAACCATTTAACTTTTAACTAATCATTATCCTTAATTCCTTTTCTTGTTTATTTTGGTTCAAAACTTACACCTAAATTCCTTCTTTATTCTGTAGTGCAGTTAACCCTAACTTCAATTTTACCACTTTGATTCACTCAATCACTTCTCTTCCTTCCTTACAGATCCTGTGTCTACCGAGTACAATAATTAATTATTGTAAAGTATTTTCCTGTCCATCCAATCATCTCTACCCTCCAAGTCAAGTTTCACCACAGCACCACAAAATAAGAAAGTCAAGTATAATAAGTATTTGTTCTTAATAGGATTTACCTTTTTTTTATGTATTACTAGCCGAAAGATAAGTGAAATTAGGATTCTGATATGTAATTTTAGATATTAAATGTTTTTACACTTGGAATGTCGTACAAAATTTTGAAAATGTTTATTTTCGTTACTAATGTAAATTACTCAATCAATTTTCTCTGCTCACAATTTCCTTTGATTTATTTTTTTCACTCACTTTTTTATCTCGTTTTCCTTCATCATTCTTCTATTTTAATGCAAAAGACAATAAAACAAACTCCGTGTTTTCTCTTTTCTTTATTTTTTTATCTTCATGTTTTGACACCGATCAGAACAGTTACCATAAAATATATAACATGTAATAACTTCTACATAGAATAGCAACAACAATAACTTCCTTTTGTTTTAACATTTTTCTTTTATAATAGACTAACCGAAATATAAATAACAATTTTATTTTTTAATTTTCCTTTTTCTTACATGTATAAAATGAACTTCCTTTTCTCAAAAAAATCTCTCACTTTCTTTTTACTTTTTCTTACAATAACAATCAAAATACAACTTAGCAACCCCTTCAATTCTCCTCTTTTCTTTTTCTTTACAACCCCATCTTTCTGTTTTTATTTATTTTCATCTAGCATTCTAACTGTTGTCTCTATTGTCTAATACATGATTTAATATTTCGGGCCTTTAGACCGTTTGAGTTTCACAAGGTTTTTTCGGGCCGCCGACAACTTTGTCCCCACATTTAAATAATTTGTATAAAAACAATATGAACGACAATAATAATATGAGGTTATGTATACGTTATTTCAATGAAAACTGCATTTATGTACCTAGAAAATAAATTTTTTTAGATTTTTTTGAAAATTTGAATACATATATTTTTAACGTCCTTTATACGTAGGAAACGTTTCAGTACCCCTTGCGGCACTAAATTTGTAGATGTTTTATGATATAACAACGGTAATTTTCTTAGAATTGTTTTGAAAAACTGAGAATGATTAATAGAAAATATGACAAATATTTTCCTGTACAGAAAATTAAGTATAGCAAGCGGTATTCGTTCTTCAGAAATTTACTATCTTTTAATTATGAAGTCGTTGGTTATGCTCTGTTAAGAAATGTCAAATATATACACTACCGTTAATAATTATTCGAATGCTCTAGTTTTGCCTGGAAAAGGTCTTTTTATCTGCTATTTGGGCACTAAATATTTAATATAATCATCTCACAATTCTTATTATCCACTCTGAATAAAAATAATTAGGTTTATAAGCAGATTTAGAAATTCCAAGTATTATTAAATAAGTCACATTTTACGTATTTTTAGATAAGCGTATACTTTCCTGTAGGTAATAGCTTCACTACTTTAGATTGCTTATACAGGGTGATTCTGAAATAAAGGGTATCCTTTTAATAGGTGATAAGTGAGGCTAAAAAAAGACAAAAAATGAAGAAACGAAGTGGCTCCGTGAAAGCTGAAAATTTTCACAATTTTCCGAAATATTAAATACTGAAGCCGCCTCTGGTTAGAAAAAGGAAAGTGTTCTTTGTATTCTCGCCTTCGGAGTAAAAAGTGAAAGTTAAGGAGATTTACGGTTGTTGTAAAACCATTGTAGTGCAAGAATGAAGATTTGCCAGACATGCCTATTTTCTTTGAACTAACGCAGGTGTAGTAGCACAATGAACAATAAATGCCATCATAAGCTACCCCCTGGACATTTTCAACTTTCCCTTCTTAAATCTGAAGTTGAGGAGATCAAAGAAATTGTGATATGTTTAACAGGCAGGGTTGTTGAAATGTATTAAGACAGTAAAAAGATAATAGCATAATTTATGTCACGAGCAATTAGACTCCAGTCTCGCAAGCAACATTTTAATCCCTTATTATTATTTAGTCATTTGAATAGAAAACATTATGGACGATACTACTAATTATCGCTTCTGTATTTAACTCAATTCCATAAAATCAACCAATTTTTATTTATGTAGCATAATGCTTATTGAAGGTTTTGGTTCTTCGGAATTTTACAGAAAAAAGTCACTAACAGTAAAATTTTAACGTTTTTCCGTTTACAGATCAAAGAGTAAATGTTATAAACGTGTCCATAGGTTATTTATGGCATTGTAGAAACCAGAAAAACTATTATAAGCGTTTAAAGTGCGAGAAAGGTTTGGTGTGTTTACCATGCTTTCGGCGAAATAGCGGTTCCTTTTAACATAAGCTATCGCCTTCTTTTATCTCGAGCAAGTAGTAAATAGTAAGTCTGTCAACTAAGCAAGTACAGCAACTTTATTTTACCCCCCATCATGTTTACTTCTTAATCCAAAGAAGCGAGAATTATAAAAAGGTTTCTCGTCAAAACGTTTTCTTGGAGATTAAATATTTGGTACCTGCTTCTTTCAAAGGCACTGGCTTTACCCTAACAATTAGGTACTTCCAATTTCTTTTTCTAAAAACATATTTCAATAGTAAAATGAAGGTCGCTGACCGCTGCCTATTTAACGCGAAAATATAGCTTCTTTTGTTAATGTCAGAAATGCGAATCTCGTTCAAAAGCGCACGAAAAAGGGCCATAATTCATAATTCAATCTTCTTTCGTTTTCTTGTAAAGACTAAACAGAGTATCGCGACGTTTACGCATTCATGTTATCACCTTATTACTTGAAAGACGGGCAACTTACCAAAATATTACAACAAATGTTGAAAATGACCACCGTCGACCCGAAAACAAGCCTCTATGCGTCGGTGAAAACTGTTACGCACACGAGTAAATATTCCAGCTGTATTGCGAATTTCTGCGGCTGCTGCTAAAATGCGTTGTTGAAGGTCTTTCGCGTTTTCAACTTTCGTGCGATATACAACAGACTTCATGTGACCCCACAAGAAGTAGTCCAGAGGATTTATGTCAGGGCTACGAGCAGGCCAGCGTACGGGACCATTGCGACCAATTCACCGATGGGGAAACATTTCGTTCAAATAGCCCTGCACACGTACGCTAGTATGCGGAGGGGCTCCATCATGCATGTATTAAATACGCCTACGAGTTTCTAGAGGTGTATCATCCAACATATCTGGCAACCTGTTTTCTAAAAATTCCAGATACGTGTCTCCGTTTAACCGCTGCGGTAAAGTAAATGGTCCAAACAATGTGTCTCCTAAAATGACACACCACACATTAATAGAAAACCGCCATTGAAATTTATTTTCCCTAATCATGTGAGGATTAGCGTCATTCCAATAATGTACGTTATGAAAATTTAAGATACCGTCTCGCGTAAAACAACACTCATCCGTAAACAGTACTTTCTCTACAAATTCCTGTTGCTGCATTGTTTTCTGTTGAAACCACTCACAAAATGTTCGTCTCGGTGCAAAGTCATTTTCAGTTAAATGCTGAACCCGTTGTACGTGATAGCGATGTAATAAGTACGACTTTAATATCCGATGCGCTGTTGCTTGGGAAACGTTCACGTCGCGTGCGATACCGCGGGTACTTATTGTAGGATCTTCATTAATCATATCTAATACATCTTCTTCCGCTTGAAGAAAGTGTGGTGCTCGTTCTTGTCCACGGCCTTCATATGTTGCGACGAAGTCGCTGTATCGTTTGCAGTGTATTCCGCGAAGGCTGTCTTCGTTGTGGAAAACGATCGGCGTACAGTCGTTTTGACATTCTCCATACATTAAAGTTATGTCTGCCAACTCTTAAGTGGAAAACATCTCGCTCACTTTAAATTTTTTCACACCTTGTCACTCTCAGGAAAGTCAAAGACCGACTGATTGTGACGACATGTTCCGACCCTTACATATGTAAATAGCTACCTGCCAATGACAAGGAGGGTCAGTCAACCCCTATCGATTTTTACTTAAGTAAAAGTATGAGAGCAGGACCGGCTTGGCTTAGCGATTAAATTTCAAAAGTCTTTTTCTCGGAAACTATGCAATTTTTACCTACCTTTTTTTATCGCAAATGTATGTACTATCACACCGCTATCCACCTTTAAGAGGATACCCTTTTATTTCAGAATCACCCTGTATAAGCTTACCAATCACTTTAGATAGAGTTAGTTGTATGAAAATACAAAAATAGAACTTTCGTTAAGAATATACCATTAACGTTTTTAAAAGTTTGAATCTAGAATATGACTTATTTTTTATAATAATATTGTAACTTTTATGTAATATTCACATACACTAATAAACCGTTTCGAAATTTTACGTTTACGTCGATTTTTTTTATTTGTTTTACATAAATATTCTCAAGCATTCGAATAATTATATGAACGATAGTGTATGTAACCTCGAAAAATACTTCAAAACATTTAGGATTTTAGGGTAAAAGCAATTAAATGCAATTGAAAGTATGTAAATCATTTAAATAATGAAACTTGCCGCTATTACGATGAGAGTTCAATAATTTATCTACCTGAAGTGTAAAACGATTTGATAGTTAAATTAATTTATTTTCATTTTTCAATATAGTCTCCCCAAAGCTCAACGCATTTCTTCCATTTCTATTCCAACGGCGTACCTCGCCAGAAAAAAATTCTTTCGGTTGGTCTGCAGACCACTCTGTTTTAACTGCCTTGATCTCTTTCTCGCCCAAAAATCGAGATTTTTCTAGGTTTCGGAATAAAAAGTAATCAGAGGGAACCAGGTCGGGGCTGTAGGGTAGAGAGTTGGGTTGTAGAAAACCGCATTCACGAATTGCAGCCTGCACTTTTGCTGATATGTGCACGCGTAAATTGTCGTGCAGAAGAACGGCATTTGATGACAGCTTTCCGTGCCTTTTTTCTTTAATTAACTCTCGCTACGTTTTCAAAGTGTGTCTCTCCTCTTACTGTGGTCTTTTTTGGCATGAATCCCAAGAGCAAGAGTCATCCTCACTCCAAAAAAACTCTTGCGATGACCTTACCGGCTGATTTTACTGCTTTGAACTTCTTAGGAATGGGCGAAGTCTTACGCTTCCATTGCATTGACTCCATTTTTGACTTAGAGTCTCTATGATAGGGCCAAGTTTTATCTCCAGCCACTAAATGCCGGAAAAAGTTGGTGACTCACGAAGCAGCTCCAATTTTTTCTCACACAATTGATGCCGGGGTACCCTTTTGAAATAGCGTCAGCAAACGCGGAACCCATCTGACGCTCACTTTTGACATCTCTAAATAATCATGAATAATTGAATGCACTCTACTATTTGAAATCCCCATTTCTTCAGCTACCCGGAACAGTCACTAGTCTGTCTAGTATTATGAATTCTTCCACCTTTTGGCACATTTCTGGTGTAGCTGCAGAAACAGGTCGTCCAGTGTGAGGGTCATCTTCTATTGACTCTCGTTCTCACTTAAATTTGATTTTATATTCTGAAAGGGCACACTCCCCATACATATACAAAATGTTCTGGAGATTATTTCCCTCTTTTGTTAAAAACTTTATCACCGATCTCTGCTCCAAATCGCTCAATTTCTTTAAATTCACACATCGTCTTACTTAAAGTGTTGTCACTACAACAGTTACAGACGTACAGTTGTCATAGAAAAGCATGTCTAACTTTCTCGGGGCTTTCCTTTCTATCGAGGTAGATAAATTATTGAACGCTCCTCGTAGTAACGGCAATCCCGCATTCTGTGTTTAATTCCATTGGGTGAACTTTTTTCTCATAGTTTTCGCATCAAAAAAATTCTGAAAAAGATAAAGTGATCTTAATTGAACCTTTTTCATTTAAAAATGAAAAAATATTTTAAAAATACCCCATTGAGATGTTTTGTTGATAAAAGCAATAAATTCATAAATAATTAAAGACAAATAAATTAAAACAGTTAACAGCAGAAAAAATTTAATTTTGAAGTAATTTCATGCTGGTGAGGCACATTACAATTAACACCACTTTAATGGTGTTTTACACTTCTGTACTTTCACTGATGTTATTATCTTTGTCCATTATCTGGCAACAATTCATTGTTATGCATTATTCGAAGCGCCTTGTTTAAGTACTCGACTATCTCGCACTTGACCTCTTCTTTTGTTATAAGATACGCAGCTGCGTGATCCTAACCCTTTATCAAACCCTACTTTCTCCAGTACAATAAAGAGAACATAAATACAAGCAACAACTAACCACATTCAAGTGGCGATTACTATATTCACAAATTCGTACAGAAATTTAATTTTTATGAAGACAAGAATATATTGCCTTTACCACCAACTACTTAAGTACTTCATCAAAAGTATACGTTGGGTTTAATAAATTCATCATTCGCAATCATAACAAAAGTTCTTACATAAATTCTAAAAGTTTCGCGAATAGAAAGAGCAGGTGTTCCAACTTCTTATAAAGTGTTCAACGAATCTGTCTTACACAGATATACATAGTACCTACTTTTCAGTTTATTCATTAATTTTTGGTATAATTCTACGAAAATACAGCAACTGTATATTTATTAATGTACAACTAAAATACTTATGTACTGAACAGAGTATTCTAGCAGCTCTTCGTATTGTTTTAATAAAATGTAAATCCATTTGCATTTCCTTCAACTTCTGTTTGAGTGTGAATCTTCAAAGAAAGTTAGTATTTACTAAATTTACATCGAATGCTTAAGATAGCCTGGCGTATAAAGGAAAAGGGTAAGTCAAAGACTCCAAAACAAACACAATCACGCAAAACAATAATGAGAATACCAGAGCATGCAATGTGATAGTATCTAAAAATAAGGTGTAGGAACGTTTTGTGATTGATCGGGACCACTCCTATATCCCTTGTTTGAACATCGGACAATACATATGCCCTCAGACTTGATTGAATTGTCCACTCTAAGTTTACATGTTCGGTTCTTCTGCACTATCGGACGCGTGCTCCATTTCACATTTCAATTTTGCACTTGAATATTCACTTTCAACTTCAACAAAGCGATGTCCAGAACACGCACAATAACAATCTTCTAGGGATTTTATTATGTTACTTTTAGAGAGGTTATTTTTTCTACAAAATCAAATGAACATTCAAGCGAATTATTTACAAAAAGTAGAGAAAATTTTCCAAACCTAAGACATTTTAGTCTTGCAAATACCGCACCACCAATTTCTCGTTTTCTGTGCTATTTTAGGATTATCAACACCAATTCCGCAATGGACATCTTTAACACCACAAATCAAATCATTTCGCTAACTCTAATAGGTGCCACATACTTATAATGAGTTTTTATTAGTTTTTTCCCTCCGAGATACGTAGCTAGAATATACAGTATGAATAAATTAAGTCGAGGCAACTATGTAGGCAACCCATTCTGTATGTGCATACAAAAAATAAGTAATAAATTTTGAAAGCAAGATTGCTGCGAATGCTGAAGCGTTGATTGACATATTGTCAAACAACGGCTGAAGGCCGCATTTGGTGTCAGTTTATAAGTATTATATTATACCTAAAATGTTTTCTAACGCTGAGAAGATAGATACAATTCTCATTTTAGGAGAATTGCTGTAGAAGATTTTAGATGTTTTTTTATTTCTTTATTTTTACATTACTCATTTAAATCAGCAATACACCATACACAATACAATTAACATGATATCACTCTTCTCATTCTACCAACTTAACTACCAAGATACATATAAAATAATTATTATTCTCTACACCTTCCCTTAATTTTTATTTTTTTTACATATTCTTTATTAATTCTAAACTAACATACTATCTCTTTCTTTAACTCTTCAGACCTAACATAATTTAGAGACTTTGTTAAGATATCAGCTATTTGTATGCTACTGGGACAATACTTTACATTTATTAAGCCTTCTAATACCTTCTCAGAGGATTATCTATAAACATATTTACAATAACACTTTTATGAGTTAATTCTTCTAACAATACATTTAAATATAATAGTTCTTTACAACACTCTACTGCTGCTATGAATTCTGCTTCCTTACTAGATAATGCCACTATAGTCTGCTTACGTGAACACCATGCAATTGGTCCGCCACAGAATTGCACAATATACCCTCTTGTACTCTTACGATCTTCTGTGTCACCCGCAAAATCGGAGTCATTGTATGCGTTGAGTATCATTGTATCATTGTCACTCACGTAATACTTTATACCTGAGTTCCCTATTCCTTTTAAGCATCTAAAGCAGCATTTAATACTAACAATATCAAAGCTTCTCGTACAGCATACTTCCAACTACTTTTCTAAATGGATAACTGCATTCTTCTTCCTCGTTTTCATTGTTAATGTTATTGGACATCATGGGGGATTTTACTGCATTCGCTTCTTCCATATGAAATTTTTCTAAAACTTTATTTGCATATGCAGATTGACTTAGTTTTATTTCATTTGCTTCTCTTTCAATTTCCATTCCTAAAAAGGTCTTCGGTTTTTCACAAATTATCATTTTAAATTTCTCACTCATTAAAGTTATTCTTTATTTTCTCTTCGCTTCCTACTATGATTCCATTCCATCATCTACATAAATTGCAATTGTCACTGACTGGTCTTCATTTGTAAAAATACATCTTTCTGTTTTTAATGCTTTTAAATTTCTACTTTCTAAAAAATTTGTAAAATGTTCGTTCTATTTCAAAGGTGCCTGTTTTAATCCGTAGAGAGCTTTGTTTACACACTTTATTCTTTACATCATAACCTTCTGGTGGTAACATATAAATTAATGTTATTATCTATGGTAATTTACCATATAGAAAGGCTGTTTTTATACCGAACTGCATTATACAGCTTTGATGTTTCACTGCCAGTGCAAATACTGCTCTCAATGCATATATATTTGTAACTGGACCATAAGTCTCATTATAATCTATTCCTGTTCTTTGTTCACACCCTCTTACTACTAATCTGGCCTTATATCTTCCGTCATCTTTTATTTTAAATACCCACTTACTACTGAATAATTTCTGGTCTTCTTTAATTTCTGTTTTATTCATATAATCCCATATATCATTTCCTTCTAACGACTCTTTTTCTTCCGTAATTGTTTTCAACCATCTATTTTCATCAGGACATGTAGGGGCCTAGTGGCTTCTTCATAAGTTAACATTGTTTTTCTTTGATTTTCATCCCATAGTTTGTAACCTTTTAGTACATATCCCACAAATTTGTAGGTTTTACTGCGATCATCTAGTTTTTTAAGTTTTCTATGTGTCTTAGCATATGACTCACATCTAAATAACTTTATATTGGACAGATCTTCTGGTTTTAGTGTCCATTTCTTTACGGGTAGTGTATCTATTGAAGCTGTTGGACTGTGATTTGTTAAATAAGCTGCAGTATAAATTACTTCGCTGTACATTTCTTAATTCAAGTTTGAATCCAAGAGTAAAGCTCTTATTTTCTCTATTAATGTTCTATTTAAACGTTCGGCTTTGCCGTTTAATGGGGTCGTTTCATAAAATATTATTTTTGCTTATTTGGGTTGCTATCGCTTTAAATTAACGCTGGCTTTTTTCAATTTTTTTTCAATTTAAAGTTTAAAAAAACTTTTGCCGCCGCTCTCGTAACGTCACAAATCTTTGACGATATGACAACGCTGCAAACGGGAGCGCCGGATGCGGATGCTATCGGTTTATAAAATGCGCTTAGATGTTTGTAAAACGAAGAAGCATGAAATATTTGTTTTATACAAATAAGCTAACCACTAAACCACAAAACAATAGTCAATAACAGTCGTAAAAAAGTGCAGATACTTATAATAGTTTTGGTTGAAATCGACAAAGCGGAGAAACCCGACAACTAACGAATGACAGCAAAGACACAACACAACAGCTCTAGTATTTGTACAGACCGTCTACCGACGAACTGTGACGTCACTAGTAAAGAAAAATTATTTTATTTCCTTATAACTCTTTAGTTATCATATTACGGAAAAAAGCTGTTAATGGATATTAACTATATATCCTGTCTAGAATGATAATATGTGTTTAGATTGCAATAAATCCATTTTAGGAAACGACCCCATTGGGATGTATAAGGAATTGTATAGTCCAAAACAATTCCTCTGTTACCGGCAAAGTACATAATTCAGGCAATCTATAGAAAACCTAGGTATTCTATAAAATGACTAACGATTTCAGGCAATGTATGAAATCTTTTTTAATTTAAATATCTTTATATGCTTTACCTAGTCATTTTATAGAATGCCTGGAAATTCTATACAATGCCTATAATACATCAGGAAAGGTATGAAACGAAAAATATAAATCAAGCTCTTATTCGAACTAAAAAATATTTTGCTTGAGAAACTAAACAGGAACTTAACAAACATCAAATATGTATTTCTTAAAAGTATATAGGAACAGATTTTTCTATTTATTTTTGCGAGTTAAGCTTGAATGACATTTACGATAAGAAAGCACGCATTGTTCCACAGCTCTTTTTGCAACTGCTTCTGACAAATCCTTGACCCGTTCCGTCCGGTAGATTGCAAAGTTGCAACTTCAGGTAAGGTAATTTCATTATTAGGAATATCTTTAATGTCCAAGAGTCCTTTCTGAAAAACTGTAAACTGGGATCTAGAATAGAGTGATTTAAGAACTCCTTGCTTGGTACCGAGCTGGTATCCTCTGTTTTATTTATGACAATAGCCAGAATATTTTGAGTATCACCACGTCCCCTTCTGGCACTGGAATCCTTACAGTTGTACTGACAGATACCAATGGAAATTTTTGTTACTATGTTTCAACATTCTTTCTGCTTGTTGTTCCAAGTTTTCTTTTGCAGAATGCCGATATAGGACAAAAAACTGACCCATGACCTTCATCATTATTTGATTTTTTTGGCACAGCACAGATGGAATGAATAGGTTGGTTGCATTCTCTGCAAGTCTGAATTTCACTTGTCTCTTTGAAACGTACACAACATAAAGTTTTTGATGGTTTGTTAACTATATCTACAGTAGCTGAAGGTTGATCTCGTGACTGGCGTTTTAGAGGTTACATCCTGAGCAGGTTCATTTTGTGTATTACCTTGATTAGTATTATTGTTAATAACTTCAAATTTTCTTCACTTTCAAAATTTTGCGCAACTTCATTTGGTAATGTAATGCCTACTTTTATCTTACATCCAAAAAGAGGATTGTAAGGTGTTTGTTTGATTCCAGAATGCAAAACTCACAATACAACAAATTTAGTCAGGCGGTCCTGGTAAACCAGTATAAACTTGTATTCACCATCTGGGTGAGACTTAAAGTCGATCAAGTCCACTTGACAACGGGAATTAAACTCCGAAGAAATTATAGGCTTTACAACAATACATTTTTAACACCTTTTTGTTTTTGTTGACACGGTTCACATAGTTGGATGTATAGCTCTATATCATACCGAGTTACGTTTTTATATCGATTTGACAGTTTTTTAATCGTGCACTCTCTTCTCCTATGACCGACAGTAATAGGAGCTTGATGTATATCATCAAATAGTTCACTATGAGCAACGGAGTAAAGTATGTTGATCTCAGATTCTTTAACAGGAAATATAAGGTTGCTTTTCTGATACATTGTGAGAATATCATAACGTTTCAGTTTTTGAGGTCGATTTCGCATTATTAACATCATTAATTAACACTGTATACTGCTCATCGTCAGCATAAACACAATTCTTTGCATGTGCATTTTACTCTTTAATTCTGCGTAAAATTTATCTTTCACGATGCTATACTGAACAAGATTCTTATTACGAGAACAAACAGCACGTGCGTTCCAAGCCAGCCAGCACTGCACTTCCACTATTATTTCAGACTAGCTGACCCGGCAGACTTCGTACTGCCTCAATCGATGAATAAAAAAGCTAAGCTTTTGTATAAAATAGTTAACAACTGAAGTTAGCCAAAATTAAGTTTGTTTTTTACCTCCTGAGAATAAATATGTATTTATAAAGATATAACAATTCTAATTAGTTATTCATTTTAAACTATTCTTTCAATTTGATTTCTGAACGACAGGGCCAACATCAAATGTTTTTTTTTTTATTTAATTCCCAACATTTTCATATTTACTTACCTTTCAAACCTTTCCTGGACTTTCACAAATAATTCAAGACCAAAATTAGCCAAATCGGTCCAGCCGTTCTCGAGTTTTAGCGAGACTAACGAACAGCAATTCATTTTTATATATATATAGATATATCGTCTTGGTTATTTTATACATTGCCAGTTATTCAATCGGCATTCTATATAATACCTAGGAAATGCATATAATATGATTTATTTCATACAATGCCTAATGATTTTAGGAATTCTATATAATGCCTAGGAATTCTATACAATCTCTAATTACATACTTTGCCGGTAACACCTCTATTGCACCATCTCTTCAAGTGTCGCATCTTAATTTATGAATCTTAAGATTCAATTTCGCTTCTACCTCTTCTACGTATTCTTTGATTATATCTGCACTTTCAAATTTATTTTTAATCCACTATCGTGAAGTGTGTATAGTCGTCTAAAAATGTTACGAAATATTTCTTTCCGTCCCATGTATCAGACTCAATTGGACCACATACATCTGTGTGAATGATTTCTAATGGTTTTGTTGCTTTTGTTCTTTCATTATTAAAGGAGAATCTTGTTTGTTTTGCTTTTAGACATGTTTCACATACTTTGTTAACTTCTTTGAAATCATTATCACTAATTTTAATTCCTTTAGCCAATTTTATTAATTTTTTAATGTTTCCTATATTAATATTTCCTATAGTTTACGATGCCATTCGTTTAGTGGATTTGCTTTCTCTGTTAGCAACGCTTGCATAGGATCATTTTCTAAATTGCCTGTGTACAAACCATTCTTCTCACGAGTACCTTCTAATACTAACTTCTTATCTTTCAGTATTTCTACCTTATTTCTTGTGAAATTTACTTGTTCGCCATGATTTGTAATTGCTTTTACAGAAAGTAGATTTTTACTTAGTTCTGGAACATATAAGACTTCATTTAAAATACAAGTTTTAGTTTCTAGTTCACCCATTGCTACTGCTTTCATTGTTTCACTATTTTTAGCTACAATTATACCTGTATATATTTCCTTTGTTTTAATTAAATATTCTTTATCATTTATCATGTGTGAAGATGAACCACTATCTACAACCTAAATGTTATTAATGTTATTATGTTCAATATTATTATTACTATTTCTCAAAAAACATGTTTTCTTTTCATCTTTTCATTTTGTTTATGTGACTGTTTTCGAAAATAGCAATCTTTTTCATTGTGATTATTTTTTGCATATTTTGCAAAATCGGTTACAAGAACTTGCAAAATGTCCTGGTGTATTGCATTTGTAACATTTCTTTTCTTGATTGCTTTTTTAGTATTTTTATAACAGAACCGTGCAATATGTCCTACTTGAAAATATTTTTATTACATCGTTTTGCAATGGATTTAAATGCCCCGTTCCTTCACTACTTTTTGTATTATTGCGGAACTCTTCTGCAAGCAGTCGTAATGTTAAATTAGTTGAAGATTTTTCTGTCTATAATTATCAGGTAAAATAGCAAGAATTCTTGATATGAGCATACCATCGATTTCTTTTTTCAAAGCTCTTAATGTATGTGGTAGATTTTCGAGTTCGCTTATGTTTGATACTACATTCAGTTCTGTATTAAATTTATAATTAGAAAATTCTTGTACAGTGATATATTTTTGTTGTTCAGAATTTCTAGCATATACTGAGCAAATTTTATCACACATTGTTTTTGAGTTCTGACCATTTAAAATATGCATTAACAATTACCTTCTGTGCTCTTGCATCTCTTCTCGTCCATTTAGCTTTTGCATCTTGTTTGTTTTCATCACAAATTTGTTGACCATTTATAATTTACATTTAAAATCAAGATGGCGCCGGAGAAAGGTCGCATTTGTTTATACTGTAAAAGTAAAGCAGTTAATGGTCCTAAGTGTAAAGTTTGTGGTGTGATCATCCATCCTAAATGTGTAGAACGCTTAAATGTTAAGGTTCTTGATGAAGAAAATGTATTGTGCCCTGATTGTGATAAGAAAGATTACTA